>CM039582.1:46399170-46510881 GCA_022457205.1 Saccharum spontaneum
GCTGCGAAAACTATTTACAGTTCTGAAAAATGTGACCTTGAATGGGATGGTCAGAAAAAAGACACATCAACCATTTTGCCATGAATGCTTGCAAGAAATTAACAACGTGATCAGAAGATAGTATTTTTGGAATTTCAATGCCTACCGCACAGCCCAATTAAAATTTTTAACATGTAACAGCTAAAGGTAACAGGAAGATCCCCGGTAACATTAACCTAACTTAAGCACAGTGACAGATCTTCAGCGGCCATTCTGTGGTAACAAATTTGATTTGAGCTATTCATTGCCTACCCAAATATATTTTGCATTCCATGCTAGAACTTTTAGCAGTCACCCATTAATCAAGGCAAGCTACAATGCGGGCTGAATTTGCATTATACAATCTTTTTGAAACTCACAAAGGAGCTCAGCGCATATACTGTCAATCAGCACTAATGTTACCCAAAGTTCGCTCAGGAAGGCAAAAAGGACATAATCTAAAAGATTGTTTTAGCCACTTCAAATAACCAGGAAATCATGTATGACTAAGGCTGCAAGTGCAGATCTGTGTGATCAACCTTACAGCATACATGGCTGCAGTGCCGCAACCTTCACCTTCCACACCTACTGTAGCAAGTCACAAGAACGAGAAAAACAGACGCGCATAAGCCAAAAAAAGAAGTTACATGCCTCAAAGTTTGAAGAAACTGTTGGAGTAGAAGCCGGACTAGTTCTGAGGGCATCTGAATCAGCAGAACCAAACAAAGATTTGGTAGGATCTCTGTAAATTTAGGACATTTCAGATACCATTGCCCACATACAGGCAGGCAAGTGCAAACACATATTCACAATAACTCAAGTGCAATATATGATGGCAGGCAACATAGCATGTATCACAAACCGAACTGATACATGGTTGCAAGTTGAACAAGGAAGCCGCACCTTTCATTTATAAGGTGAAGGATAGGATAAAATGGACCAGCAAGTAGAGCCAAGAACCGCACGCTGCTCTCTGGGGAGTCCGCAACACTATTAAGGTCAGCCTGAACTAAAACATACATCAGCCTGTTAAAGGGCAATGCTTACCATGCATCTAGAAATGGCAATTTAGCTAGGAGCCAGAAATACTGAGTTCACCTCAATCTGGGGAAGAAATGGAGGTAGCCTGATGGAGATGTCTTTAAGCAACTAGAATGAATGGGGCAGAAATGCATCAGGAACTCTTGACATGGTGAACCCCCAAAGCCAAAGGGTCAAATAAGAAAGAAGAAACGAAGTAGTAAGAAGAGAACCTGGAGGTGCATGTTGTGAGAAAGGGGTTGTTTGGAGGATGTGATTTGCGGGAGCAAGTAGCTGAGCAGTGGCTGGAGCTCAGGTTCGAGGCCAGGCACGGGGATGCCAAAGAGCTGGATGAAGAAGATGGCGATGGGGTTGCCGCGCAGACAGGAAACGCGGAGGTAGCGGCAAGGGGTGTTGTTGGCGGGGTAGACGACGTCGCGCTTGGGGGCCTCGCAGCGGGGGCGCACCTTGACGAAGGCATCGGGCTTGTATCGCAGTCCAGCAGTGAGCTCCCATTCGAGGACGGATTTGTTGTAGATGCGGATGTGGGAGAGGAGGCACGGTTCCTGCGAGCAACTGGGGAGTGACTACTCAATTCGAATTCGATCCCCCCCAACTAGATTGGGAGAAGAGGGAGAAGAATAAGCTGTAGAAGCAGATGGGGACCTGGAGCTCAAGGAGGATCCATTCCTTGGTGTTGGTGGCGGTGGACCAGTGGGAGCGCAGGTCGGCCTCCAGCACGTTCCCCGCCTTCTGCGATGGCGACTCGCGAGAGGATGCCTTCACCCGGAAACCTAGCGCCACCACGCCATCTCCCCAGTCCGCTGACGTATCCCTCTCCGGCGGCGGCGCCGCCGCTGCCTCCATCAGCTATTCAGCTCCGATTGGTTTCCCTCCCCTGCCCGCACCGCACTGCACCACCTCGCCTCTTGTCGAGTGAAGACTGAAGGACTAGAGCAAGACGACTCTCTGTCTCTGTTCGCCCAACAACTGGGCTGGGGCCAGGCTTCCCAGGTGTGGAGTTATCGATATTGGGCCGAGACCCATTCCACTTCAAAGTAGGAAAAAGGAAAAATGTCCATTTTAGCTCCCCGACTTCCTCAAACTCCGGCTGTGTTTAGTTGGAAAAGTTTGGGTGAAAAGTTACTGTAGCACTTTTCGTTGTTATTTGGTAAAATTTGTTCAACTATGGATTAATTAGACTCAAAAGATTCGTCTCGAACTTTACAGATAAACTATGTAATTAGTTATTTTTTTTACCTACATTTAATGCTCCATGCATGTGTTTAAAGATTCGATGTGATGGGTGGAAGAGGAAATATTTTGGGTTTGTATGGCAACTAAACAGGGCCAAGCATCTTTGGAACGTAGGATAGAAAAAAGTGTAGGAATTGAAAAAAAAATGCAGGAATTGAGGTGCCTTTCTCTAATCCTGTAGGAGAAAAGTACATGAGGAGGCCTTTGGTAGCTCCTCACCATCTGCTACCGTTTTGGTTTTGGCTGGGCCAAGTCCTCTCTAGAAGAAGCACGGAGGCACTTGATTTCCCGCCAGTTACGTGAAAAGCAACACAGCACAGATGCACATGAACGATTCGATGTTTGTTTTCCTGTGAAATTGTCCTGACCTTTTCCTATGAACCAAACAGATGTATAGGAAAAAAATCCTTAGGAACTCGAACCCTGCAAAAATCCTATGCCAATCCTCCAATCCAAAGGAGGCTTGTGCCTGTGTTGGAACGGAGGAATAAAAAATGTACAAATGAGAGAAAATACAGGTTTGACTCGATTTATAAAAAACACGTGCAATATTTGTATCTCCAAATAAATTTATTAAAAAACTAGATTCAAAGACCTTTTCAACGATATTAATTATGTACCATAAATATTAATATTTTTAATATATATTTAGTGAAAGTTGTTTCTCGGGAAGCGCAAACGACAGATATTTAGGGACAGAGGGAGTACTTGATAAGGTCATTAAACCACAAAAAAATTCACTAAACTTCTAAAAAACCAAAAAAAACATATTGATAGATTAGGGTACAACGAATCTAAATAAAGTATTTAGATCTCATAGAAATATCTCTAGAAGATTTTAAAATTATATTTAGCCCTACAAAAATATGAAAAATATCAGAACATTATAATTTATGTCTTAACGTGTTTTAAAAAACAGTTGCATACCCAAAAACATAAGATACGACTAGCACAAATGCATGACACTAATGTACGTTGTTTTCATGCTAGTTGTATCTCATATTTTTTAACATGCATAGTTTTCAACAGATGTTGCACGTATTATAATATTTTAGGAATTGTTTAAATTTTTTTGGATATTTTTCTCATTTTCCTAGAGCTAAATCTATTTTTTGGAGCTGAATAGATGTTTTCATGAGCTCTAAATATTTTGTTTTAATTAAAAAGACAAAACCATCTTCAGAACCATATCAAACTAAGATAGGGAGGTTATTTGATCAGTTTTGAGAATTCAGGGGTAAGATGTATAGTTATAGAGTTTGAGAAGAAAAATAAGACTATGATGATAGTTTAGAGAGGCAAAATTGACTTTTTAGAAGGAAAAAGTCATTTCACATCAAAATTGAAGTTCAAGTTTCCTCCTTGATCTCTACAATCGATCAAATTGTCTCCTTTAATTCTCAAAGCCATTTAAGTTATCTCCTTACTCTAGTTAGAAGTGGGTTTCAGGGTGGTTTTATTTATTTTTAGTTAAAAGATTCCAATAAACACTTAATAATCCAGTTTAAGCTCGAAATATTTTAATGTAGCTGAAGCTAAAATTTTGAAGCTTTTTTATAGCTGAAGCTAAAAGCTATCTAGAAAAATCGTTCATCGTGTCCTAATAAGTTTTGAAGATAATTTAAACAGTTTTAATCGTTGAGAGAAAAGTTCTAGAGTCCTAGGGAAAAAGTAGACTACGACGATGGTTTACGGAGAAAAAAATGACTTTTTCCCTCGAGAGTGTACATACATGGTGAACGGATGCTTAGGGACTATTCCAGGAACATATGCTTAGAGGATTATTCCAGGAACAGGAAAACATTTCGAGGAACACGGCACCAACTAACCTCATAGCAGTATGCATATACATAAATACATATGGGATATGGCTGGCACATGCATCACAGCATTACAAACAAGGGAAATAGTATCAATGAAGAATGGTGTAGTCTCTCAAGTCAAGCATGGACCATTTATTCAAGCCTCAGCTTGGGTCTCTCCTGCCTCTATTCCTAACTCTTCTAATCTCTTATTTCTTTTCCCCAACACAACCCTTTGTAAAACCTACATAGCTCGCATCTAAATACGCAATACATGCATGATCGCATAGAAAGGTCTTCAGGAAGATGGCACGAGAAGTCGAGAACTATGTTTCCTACTACATTGTGTACACTGTCAGTGATCCAAGCAGAGCGGCTTCATCCTGTCAACCCAATGCATGCAGTATTGCCTATTACGGTTAATCCTCGAGCACAGGAACTATTGCCGATGACAGTTCAATATGCGACATGCGAACTGCCCCAATCAGCCTTTCCGGGAGCTCCTCGTATGTATTAGCCTGCCGACAATATTAAGGCCAACACTTCAGCGGTTCAGCCAATGTTTTATGATTTTTTTTTCTGAACAAACATGTGATTCTGAGTAAATGAGGCTTACCTGGACAAGGAAAGCCATGTCGACAACTAGTGTTGTTATCACACCACACACAAGCCCCAAAACTCCATTCGCCACGGTAGACGAACCAATATCCACATCTATCTGCACGGTTACATCACCATAATGCAACATAAAATATGTGTCAAGTCAGTCCAAGCCTCCACATACTATTTCTTAGCCAAAAGGTAGACAGACAGCTTCAGAAGGTTTCTCGCAGTCTTACTTCTAAATAATTTGAGCCACGTATATAGGTAATGTCAACAGCTTTTCCTAATAGACAAGGAGTGCTGCCAACACTTTGGCGGACAATCCATGAGCCCTGAAATTCAAATGTGAATTACATCAGACAAAAGGATTTGATTGAATTCACAGCAACTTATAGCGAGATTCATCATATCCTTTCTTTTGCCCTTCTTCCTTCTACACTTTTCACATGGACCTCACAGGATTTCTAAAGAATGGTGGGGATAGAGAGAACTTCACCTTAGGAACTGATGGTATCAACTTGAACCTACTATTCCGATATTCGTCATCACCATCAACAAAGCGTTGCAATAAGGAGTTTGGTATCAGTTTCTTCATAACAAAGTAGAAAACCATACTATAGTTTGTTGTGCCAGGAACCTGCAAAAGCAATCATACTTGCATTATTATTGCTGGTTCACAGGTCACAACAACAGTGGACAATGATAGTATTATTACAAGACACATCTATCAAGATCAACAACTAGAAATGAGTAGCCTTATCAAAAAAAAACACTTGTAAAAAAAACTAGAAATGAGTAGCATAATGCCGTAATTAGAGTATCATCCTTTCAACACTAGTGGACAGTACTGTGCGCACAAGAGATTACAATAAAACTATGTATATAAAGGAAGATAAGGAGCAAACGGTGATATGGCTTTGACACATTTTGTACTAGACTGTCCATGGAAATACTTACTTGTAGATTTATAGCCAATGCAAACAGCCCCTTCTCAGCCGCTACCTAGAACCAAAGCAAAATATTATCAAATGGGGAAAAAGTAATAACTTAGCAGGAACTGAGCTTCACCACATCAAACACATTCATGGTTAAACACAAAAGGTAAAAAAAATGCTAAGCAAGGATTCTTAACTATATACACAGAAAAGCTAAATGTAATAAGAAAGAATAAAACATGGCTCTTGGTGCCACACATGATGCTACGCTAACTCCATATACAAGTACAACCCTGGCTCTCAGCAAAATATGACTATTATATCCAAGCATCGTTTTATGAGCCTATCAACAAGGACTTCCACAAGCACTGGCAAGAACAGTTCAGGCTCAAAAACAGAGGGCTTGCTTCTCCGTGTTACAAAAATTAGAAGAGGGTGCTATTCATTTCCTTTCTTCCATGCATTACAGACTAGTTAATGATATCAGGATTCAAACATGAACTCACTTGAACTGCACAGCCTTTTCTTCTAGCAACATGGTCCATTCGCTTTGCGTCTTTAAACCAGTCAACAGCGACAAGCTCCATAAGAGGCTTTCCTGCAGGAATCTATTGAGAAGAATAAATACCATAAACAATAAGGCCTCAGACAAAATGATTCTACAGCAGTATTAGCAAGATAATGAAAATGGTCTAGTGATGAGGAAGATCAAAACCTTGCTTTTATCATATACAAAATTCTTGCTTCGAACTCTGAAATTGTTCCCATCAGATATTCTCCAGCAGTCACGGCTGTTATCACGGTCATCCCGACGTAAATTCCCAGAAAACCCAGATAAATCAATCTGGTCTGAATCCTCTTCATTCCGCCCTAGATATAATTCATAAAGTGAACTAGACTCTTTGTACAGATATAATCAAGGAAAATATAACATATATACCTGACTGCCTAACATCTGCAGCATCCTCACGTGTTGATGGCTGCATAGGAAACGTAGTCTTGTTTAAAAATGACAGAAAAGATCCACCGGAAAAAGTAAAAACAATTCATCAACCTCTGGTTCAGATTCAGGTATCAGAAATTCGTCATCTTCATCAGATTCCTCCTCAAGAACTGTGGAATGTCTGCTTGGATCCATCTGAATGCTGGTTTGTGTAGTACTCTCTTGTGCTTTTCTGCCTTTCTTGGAAGAAACAGATTGAGTCATGTTGACCATAACAGGAATCCTAGGAAGCACTTGACTCTCATCACTTTGTGAAAACCATTCCCTGAGCCCTGTCAGGGGAGAAAAAGGCACAGTGAGTAATAGAGAAGGTATATCATATTCAGTTTCCTAGTGTTTGAGGAAAATATTCAGTTTCCTAAATTGAGGGGGGAGGGGGACATGCTGCAGCCTATGTCTAAGCAAAATGAAATGGAGTACTCTTAGGATGCATGCCAACTTGCCAAGTACACAATGGCAATGAATCTAAGGATACAACATTTTTTGCAGGATTGTGCATCACCTTAGTTGATATTGCATTCCCTCTATTCCAGATTATAGGTCGTTTCAGCTTTTCTAGATACATAGTTTTTTACATTTTACTATGAATCTAGACAAAGTGTATATCTAGGTGCATAGCAAAAGCTATATACTTAGACAAGCCAAAACATCGAAATGGCCTATAATTTGGGACAGCGGGAGTATATATAATATGCTTGAACAGTCATGCACAAGAAAATGGCAATTGTCTCTTAAACGTGTCATGCATAAGGATTATTCCTAACTGCTCTGGGGACCCCCTTGATTTATGCTGAAGGTCAACCACTGCTAAGGTGGTTTAACTGGCAATAGGCTTGTAAGTTGTAATGTGCTGCTGAGAGTGAGTCTCCATGCTGCATGAAGGACTGGGCAAGGAAAAACAAGAAAACATTTCTCCATACATCATCTTCAACAGAATTCATATAATAGTACACTACTTGGTTATTTTTGCAAGGTGTCAGTATTTATCACAATGGCAACCATTTTAAACACCTGTGGAAGGAACCTGTTAACTCATCTAACATGCAATGGATCAGCTCTGAGCCACCTAAAATGACCAAACATAAAAGTGTATGGACACTGATCAAGCCAGTAGCCTCACACAAAAAGGTCCTGCCTCTGTTGAGAAGTTACTCCAAATCCTAACCGAGAATAAGATAAACCAAATGTTTTCTCTGAGTACTATGTACAACACAGAAAATTAATAAAGATACCATGCAAAACTTATTCAGAAGGTTATTTGTACCAGCAACACTGTTCAGCATATGAAGGAGGCAATGCTGCTGAAATGAAGGTACATAACCAACCCCCCAACCCTTCAAATCTATCTGCATAAGATGCTGCACTTGTGTTCGGATTCTTCCGTTACGGGATTTCAGGGGAGAAATGTTGAAGCCACCACCTACAATAAATAAATGCAAGTCAAAGAGAAGAAAAGTTACGAAAAGGAAGCCCTGGCTGCCATACTTTTTTCTCGAACAGCCCTGGTTGCTAACATGCCATAAATGAACATAAGTCGCAAATGATTGTGCTGTAACGAATTCATCAGAGCAATTTACTTACTCTCAATATGTGCCCTTACAAATCCTGGTTGTGGACCACAGTTTTGGTGCTCTCTGGATTGAAACAACACAACTGCAAATAAAATTACTGAATATAATCAAATACAAGTCATAAAAATAAATGATTACGGCCCTGTCTGGATGTAAAATATTTTTTGGAGCACTGGATAAATACTACAGTTTTGCAAAATGCTTTTTTTAAAACCACGGTTTTGTATGTCTTTGGCTTATAAAATCACAGTTTCATGATACCACAGTTTTCTAAAACTACTCATCCAATTGGGGAAAGGCTGGAGCAAGAGGTATTTCTTACCTCTTTGCTCTACAGCCGGTAGACAACTGAGGTATAGTGGTGGTCGGGGTTGGATTTATCTACTGTAATAGGTGCATGTGTCTACCTAGTTTCTTGGTGGTATGGGGGTGTGTGTTTGTAAGGGTTCTTGGTCCCTTTTTCTTCTTAATATAATGATATGCAGACACAGCTCTCCTGCGTGTTTGAGAGGGAAAAAAAACAGACTTGTCCAAACAGGCCCTACATGTTCATATATACATGTATATCGCATGGAACATGGCTATGAGTAAGCCTAAGGGGTTGTTTGCATCTCAAGTTTTACAAAAACTAAATTCCTTAAAACTTGTTGTAGTTTCTGTAAAACATTGTTTATTTCACTCAACTAACTTGGGAGATAAGAAAAACTGGTTTCCAGTAAATTCAAAATTCCATATTTTAGCAAATCTGACTCCAAGGTGTTTTTATCAAAACCAGTGTATGCTGCAATTGTTTCACTGGCCGAGAATCTCGCACTTCTATTGATTCACCTACCTAGCTCTCCTTTGACAATTACAATTAGTTTGCAAGATGATTGATTTCGTGCCATTTTTCGGAGGCTACAATGAAACAAGTTCCACTACTACCAATCCAAACACACTAATGAATAAGCAAATATAACAGAATGCCTACTTAAAATTCATTTTTCTAAAAACTCCTCATAATATCTGTTTCGTGAAAACAAATTTCTAATCTTGAGATCCAAACAACGACAAAGTACCAGAGTACCAACCATAGCTTCCATCATCATTGCGCCGCCAATAGCGCACATAACAAAGATCACGAGGCCAAACAAACCTGGCAAAGTATTCATCAAATCCATGACAGGCTCCATAAAATTAATTAAATAACCTTGAATTCATGAAGATTGCGATAAACCATGAAATACAACAACAACAACAACAACAACAACAACAACAACAACAACAACAACAACATAGCCTTTTGTCCCAAGCAAGTTGCGATAAACCATGAAATACAAGAGTCAATATTTAATCCATGTTCCTAGGAAATATAGTACAACTTAGCACCAACCAATTAAAAAGCCAACATGCATATATCATTAATGTAACATGTGGCATCATGTCAGTTTTTGACCAAGAAAACAATGTGTCATGATTTTGCAATGACTCCGCAATTCTTGTGGAGTACAGATACAGGTCATGAGAGGAATATTTCCAGCAAAAGATAAAACATACATTGGGAACCAATCCAGTTGTAGCCTGTGGTATAGTATTGCAGTGTGGCCATCGACCTCCTCTACCAGACTACCATACTGAAAGCTGCAGTCCCACCTTACAGAACGAAAAAGAAAATAATATGGATAAGTTTAAGGAAAAGAATAATGCACAATTCTGGAGCAAATTTATTAAACGTAGAAAGAAAGAATTACTCAAAACGTGTAGTATCCATGCTCATAACAAGCTGAAATATAGCCTCACAGGAGGCTTCAACCACACCAACAGCCTTCATTGCTCTGCTACAGCTTCTTGCCTATGAATAGAACACAAGCATCAAGCAACATGAGAATATGGCTTAGATTTAAACTACCTGTACATAGCTATACCCATCAACAACTTACAAGATAATCAACATCTTGGAGCTCCTCAAAAATGCGGAGGCCTGACGAAATCAACACCACATCAGAAGAGCAACCCAGTTACACAGAAGAGAAACAGAGTTACGAGCAAAACAGAAGTTCTTGCCATTCTGGCATCTGACAAGGCGCCAGTGTCCTCTAGAGAAAACTTGGTCAGGGCTTCCTTGATTTGATATTCCCAAATCATTTTCACGGGTCCAGTCATATAAAGATTCTGGAGGGCCTGCAAAACGAAACAGTAGAACAATTATTTGTTAAGCGCTGAAAGAAAATAATTATTTGTTTAGCTAGCTAGCTCGTGCGTGCGTGTGGAAGGGAACAGGCAAGCCAAGTTAGGTGACATGTTACAGACCATTCCCGATTGTTGTTCTCCTTAGCAATGATTGCTTATTTTCCTCCTCTTCTTCTTCTTCCTCTTCATGACTGTACCTGCCATGAGAGAATATAGGCACATATACTTTTGGTAGAAGTTCATAATGCTGCATATTATCATGCAACAGACAGAAATAAAATTACACCCAGGCGCTAGTAGAGTTTGAGATTTGTCAAGTACACACAAACTTGAGTTAAAATGCATTCAACAAGGCATTCTTCCTTATTTCATTGGTTTTTTTTTCTCGGATACGCAGGAGAGCTGCGTATCATTGTATTAAGAGAGGAAAAAACGGTCCCGTACAATTATGCCCCCCTGCTCCGGACTGAGCTGTAGGAGGGTCCTGAAACAAAGTTTTTCTAACCGATAAAAACACACACTCTGGATGAGACCTGACCAATGCTCTAACCGCCTACCTACCCTATCGCCAATGGCGGAGCTTGTTGCCAAATATAGGAGGGGCCAAGCTATGTAAATCTTTCTTTGTTTAACAAACTTACTCCCTAAACTCAAGTGATTCTATAGAAAGTACACAGGTTGAGGAGGGGCCATGGCCCCCTTTGGCCTAGCTTAAGCTCCGCCCCTGCCTATCGCTAGAGCTGGACCTAAGGCATCAACCTTCCGTGCACCCGCAAGACACCACAAGTGGTGTTCATCGCCTTATTTCATTGTAAACTACTGCAAAACCAAAGTGCTAGATGAGTTGAAGCACACACCTACCCAGTGTTTACTTATTTAAGATCATAAAAGGTTTAAATGTTTAGATCACAAAGTAGCATCTCAAAAGAATACCATCTGAACAAAAATAATCATCCTGTCAATGTGACATTTTCAGAAATACTAGCTGTTGAGAGCCCAAATAAGAAAGATGGGAGATGTAGCCAAAACATTACCAAACTGGTACAAGTAAAAGCGTTAGCAGAGAAGGGTATCAAAAAATGTTTTAGCCGCAACATAGAAACAAATGCAACTTGAAAGGGCAATAGCAGAAACTGGTAGAACCGTAAAAGTGAAAATAGAAGCATAACTGGCAAAAGAACCATGGAAGTCAGCTACTTACTGACTTTCGCGGTCAGATGAAGAAGATTTCCTTCCATTTTCTAAGCTAGCCTTTTGCTGCGATGTGCTAAAGGCCTTGTTGCCATCACTCGGTGCTACTCCCTGTTGCTGCACCATTCAAAAAGAAACAAGTGTAAACCACAGGAAAATTTGCTATTACATAGATTCGTAATTAGGGGTGTGAATTGCTGCCCCTAAGGGTCTCCAAGGACCCTCTTTAGTTCAATTATGAGTGCTAGTTTTCCAAAATGTGACCAAATTTTGGAGAAGTAGTGACTAAAGAGGGTCGGTCAAGACTGTTAGGTGGCATCCATTTGCATCCCTATTCATAATCACTTTCATGTTCTACTAGTACTTTGCAGTATGTCCCTCAAAAAAAAAGTACTTTGCAGTATGAGTAACAGATTAGCACAGTTTAGGGTTTCCACGTGTTGAACCTGATCGATGACCATCTCAATTTTCTCCTTCCAAATTAGAGCTTCCTGTATGTTGAATGCCGCCATCTGATGCATGCCACAGAAAGGGATTGAGCTAAATGAGTGGTATTTAACTGAAGGCAGCATCTAGGATGCAAACTCAAAGACTTCTATCATAATATTAGGCACAAAAGAGATGAAATAATTGGGGGTGGGGTGGGGGGTGCCGAGTTGGCAACGATAGAAAGCAGTTTGAAATCCGGTAATCTACTGTTGAATGCAACAAAGTGAAGTTGCTCCGAATGAATAAATCATGGATTTACCGTGATGCGGTTGTGCTTCTCCCTTTTGTTGTAGACGCATAAGACATAAAGCATCTGCAGCAGGAGAAGTAATGCCCGAAATGGAATCATCATCACAGTCATCGCAGAATTATGCTAACAAAAAGGAAGAAGAACACCAAAACGAAGAAGAAAAGGAGGAAAACAGCTGTACATGTCCATGGTGCATCTTGAGCCCCCTGTCCTCGACCCTGCAGTTGCCATCGATGGGGAGGGACTTGATGGGGAGCTTTCCCCCGACCTTGTCGGCCTTGTGCTGCGGCTTGCGCTTGTAGTAGGACAGCATCCGTGGCTCCAGCACGAAGTAGCGGGTGTGGATGAAGGAGCGGCCGATCTTGCGCCGACCGTAACGGACCATCCACCCCTCGTACACCACCGAGGAGGACGAGGACGACGACATCATCCCCCCTCCCTCAGATCCCTCCCTCTCCTCAGTAGCAAAAACACAGCATCAGGTGACGATCGATTCGATCCACCAAACGCAGCTACAGTAGCTGCTGCTGAGCTCCTCCCATCTCCTGGATTCTCCACTCCGCTTTCTTCTCGGGAATAGTGGACTCCCTAGTCGTCTGCTCCGTCGGCCTCGGTGACATCGAAATCGAAGAATGGATGGATGCAGAAGAGAGGCCATGGACGAAACGCAACCAAACAATGCATAGTGCGGGCCAGCGTTGCTGCTGGGCCGGGCTTCTTCAGTCAGTCAGTCACAGGCCCTGGATATCCGCCACAATGCGATTCCCTATTTAATGGGCTCATCAAATTTTTTTATATAAAAGATGGGCTAAACTTAGAGGCTGGTCCCTTTGTCCCATAAAAATGGACATGGAGTTGGTCGCATAGATCAAGGAGAAGAATATATATATATATCTGCATTATCCCTACACACATGCTACTTTTCTGATTTCACATGCACCACAGCACCACTCACCTCTTTTTTCACCTCCTGATGACGGGAAGAGTAGCTGAGCAAGCACACTCACCTCTCTGCTTTTTTCACCTCCTGGTGACGGGAAGAGTAGCTGAGCAAGCATGGATGGACTGATGGGACTTCAGCTTAGGCTGGGCATGGCTATAACGTCTTGCTTTGTGAGACAAATTTTAAACACTACAACGTTTTGTATAATGGGACGGAGGGAGTACTCTATATGTGACTTATATGAGCTAAGGAATTATAGAAGTTATATGTATGAGTATATGACTTTACTTATATGGGCTAAAAAAATTTAGCTTGCTATATAAGATAAAGCTATCCAGTTTTGTAAAGTGGGATTTCTAAATATCGACCCGCTAATAGTAAGATCCATATGTCTTGTGGATTCCACAACTCAAGAGATGTCATGTATGCTCAGTTAATGACATGTGGTTGCATGGTCTAATGGCAAATGACATTGTCACCGTATTTTTGAGCATCTTTGGTTGCCTAGATATCGTACCCTGTGCTTCATCATGCGTCGGCTGCCCACGATCATGTTTGACCTATGAGGTGCAAAACGGACACTCCTTGCCTACTCGCTCCTCGGTGGCTACAACGCGGGCATCATCATGTGAGGATATTGAACAACCACAAAAACCTAGCATCCAACCAACAAGTGAAGGAGTAGTGAACTTCATATGCTTTTAAGTTGCTTTAGGTGTTCAATGCCATTGTAGGTGCTTTCCACACAAAGATGTTCTATTGTTATTTTGCTCTCGAACACACATAATAGATATGTATCATAATAGACAATAGCCACTTGTCCCTGAAAGTGCATTTGCCCCCTATGTGGGTTTTGGTGTATTGATGACATCCAAATTAGGGACTAATGTGATCTTAATGAGATATGTTGCAACTATTAGTCCCATGAAAGAATTAAAGAGTTGATAAAGATGAAATGGTATCCCTCAATTCGTCATGTTGAAAAAGGCATCAAACTCAAGCGGAGCTTCAAAGTTTATCTTTTCGCTTCTTGGGTTTAGGTATGCCGCACTATAAAGAGAGATGCAAAACTTAGTTGGTCTGAGAAAGATAGAGTGCTCAAGTACAAAAATAAAATCAAAAGAGAGACACTCTAGCACTTCACGAGCACGTAGAATAGTTTTGGTGACTTTTGGTGTCGGAAGTCCCGACGTTTGTCGGGAGTCTCGACGGTCGGAAGTGCTGACTTGCGCCGGGAATCCTGACGTCCAGTCACTTAGCCTGTGCGGTGACTGAGGACGTCGGAAGTCCCGACGTGAGTCGGGAGTCCCGACGGGCAGGAGTCCCGACCCTCGCCAGGAGTCCCGACGCCAGGCCCATCGGCTCGCTCTGCTGACTGCTGCGTCGGGAGTCCCGACGTACGTCGGAAGTCCCGACGGTCAGCAGTCCCGACGTAAGTCGGAAGTCCCGACGTTGACCTTTGCGCAGTGTTTTAACCTTGCGTAAACAGTGTTTTCTCTATACGTCAGTAGTCCCGAGATCTACGTCAGCAGTCCCGACGTAGATCTAAACAGTTAGATTTCTACTACGAGTATAAATAGCACTCTCTTCACTTCTAACCGTTACTCACTCATTCTTTGCTCACCAACTCACGGCCAAAACATCTCTCAAGCATTCAAGAGCTCTCTCTCCTCTTCCCTTTGCTTCTAACTTCGATTCCCTACGGATTTGAGTGATAGGAGTGTGGTTTGAGTGAGAAAATCATCCTTGCAAGCTTGAGCACTTGATTTCTTCGTCAAGCCGGTTAGATTTGCGTCTATTACTCTTGGGTTCTTGGAACCCTAGACGGCTAGACGTCGCCTAAGAGCTTCCATCTTGTGGAAGAGCCTTGGGAAGTTTGTATTACCCTTGATTTCTTAGTGGAGAACTCAAGTGACCTTTGTGGTTGCTTTGAGAGAGGCAAGGAGGTGAAATAGACTCCGACCTAGGTGGTCACCTCAACAACGAGGACATAGGCGCTCCTTTGTGGGGTTACCGAATCTCGGGATAAATCCTTTGTCCTGCGTGTTTGTTGTTGTTGGTGTGATTTGCTTGGTATCACTTGTATTTGCTTGTCTCTCTCTCAACCTCACTCTTAGGGTTTGGTCTTGATCTACGACTTGGAGAGTTCTCGGTGTCAAGAAAGTGGCCTAACATCTTTATCTTACCACTAGGAAGTGGTGTTGTAAGTTACCGGTCTCACAAAGTTCATTTGAGCATTAGTAGTTCATTTCCCGTAGGCGTCGGGAGTGCTGACAGTTTGCGTCGGAACTTCTAACACGTCGGGAGTGCTGACTCAAACTGTCGGGACTTCTGACAGTTGCTGACAAGTAACTTTGAGATTTGTGTAGAATTTTTAGATACACCTATTCACCCCCCCCTCTAGGCATTGTTTAGATCCTTTCAATTGGTATCAGAGCCAGGTCTTCTCGTAGCGTTTCACCATGTGAGAAGAAACAATGTCGGAGACTGAAAAGACACAAGAGTTGGCTAAAGAAATAGCCAAAGAGTTGATGACAACTCAAGCAAAGCTTTTTCAAGATGAAATGAAGAAAATGCAAGATGAGATGAGCAAGTTGAAAGAAGAGTTTAGTAAGAAGGTCAATGATGCTATAAGTGGCAAGAAATTTGAAGAAGCAACTAGTGGCAAAATTGACAACGGTCAAGATGGTGCGAGTGATGTTGGAGCCGGAGAGCATAGTCAACCAAAAGGAATATACTCTACCATGAACTTTGATTATTCACAACTCATTAAAGCCCCACTTCATCATACTCCATCCGTCAATCTTGGCAAGCCACCTCACTTTGATGGATCAAGATATCCCGATTGGGCGTACAAAATGAAGATGCACCTCATTGCCGCAAATCTTTGGGAAGTGGTTGATGTTGGTGTGACATTTCCCACCGAAGAAAGAGAGATCACTCCAGAAGAGGCACACAACTTTCATCAAAATGCACAAGCCGTAGCCATGCTTGTTTCAAGTCTAGCTCCGGATGAGTTCAACAAGGTCAATGGAAGAGAAATTGCTAAGGACATTTGGGAAGTCTTAAGGACTTCATTTGAAGGAGACAAGAGTGTGAGAAAGGGCAACATCGAGTTACTTCATGGTGAATTAGAGAGATTTGTGTTCTTGGAAGGTGAAACAACTCAAGCTATGTTTGATAGGATGATGACTTTGGTCAACCACATAAGATCTATTGGAAGCACCGAATGGGATGACAACAAGGTTGCTAGAAAGATTTTGAGAACATATAGAGCAAAGAACAATATGCTAGCATCCGTGATCATAGGGAGGCCCGACTATGATTACATAACACCTCAAGAAGTTCTCGCGAAGCTCAAGCATCATGAATGCCTTGATCAAGATGCAATCAATGCTCATAGTCAAAATCCTAGTGCAATGGGATACAATAAGAGTGCAGCCCTAAAAGCAACTCATGTTCATGATGGCAATGGGTGTTGTCAAGAAAAGAAGAAGAAAGTGAAGGATTATTCCTCAAGTGAAGAAGAAGATTCCGATGCGGAGGTTGCATTTGTGATTAGAAATCTTAGAAAATTTATGAAGAAGAAGAGCAACCGCAATATTTATGGTGATGGTAAGAAGAGCTACAAGAAGAGGTTTTGCTATAGGTGTGGTAAAACCGGTCACTTCATTGCCGATTGTCCCGAAGAAAACAAAGACAAGAACAACAAGAATAATGATAAAAAGAACAAAGGCAAGAAGAAAGGTGAAGCTCATCTTGGTGACGAATGGGAGTCAAATGATGATAGTGACTCAAGTGATGATGAGAAGAAGAAGAAGAAGAAAGGAGCCGCGAACATTGCCATCCATCACTCTTCATCATCAACCATGACCCTCCCCGACTCGGCTTCATCACCAAAGCTCTTCCCCAACTTGGATTCATCACCAAGGCTTTTCTTCAACCTCATCGACAAAGAATACTACACTCCAACTTGCCTTATGGCCAAGGGGGAGAAGGTACAATCCCCATCCAACTCCTCTAGTGATGAGTATGATAGTTGTGATGAGAACATAGAACAACTTGAAGCAACCATGATAAAGAAATTTGGTAAAAAGGCCTACACTAAAATAAAAATGCTAATGAAAAAATTAGAGAAGAGGGATAGATGCTTGGAGATGCAAGGAGATATAATCACTCAAGAGCGAGAAAAGAACCAAGCTCTTGAAGCATCTATCGTCAAGGAAAAGTCTAAGGTTGAGAAGTTAACCGTTGAATTGTCTTTAGCCAATGACTCAATTAGGAAATTGACTAAAGAACCTTCCTCGGTTAATGATCAAATAGCTAGCCTCAAGAATGAGAAAAAGTATTGCTCAAGAAAGCCTTACACGCTTGGAAGAAAAATATCAAAATCTTGAGCAAAACTATAGCACACTTTGGGCTAGCACTTCAACTTCTCCTAAGGCAACCGAAGACTCTAATGTCTCCACTAGCAATGGTTGTAAAAGATGCTATAAAATTGATGTAAATGCATATACTACTAACCTTGTTGAGCTAGAGAAGAGAGACAAGGAGATCAATAGGTTGAAGATGGCCTTGAAGAATGGGTGCAAGTGTCAAGAGCAATCCAACAAGACTATATACAAGGCATTTAGGCACCCATCTATCAAGGAAGGTCTTGGCTACAATAGGTATGATGGGAAGGCCAATGGAAGGAACATGGTCAATGGTGTGCCTTGTGTGAAGTTCAACAAGGGTGTTGCCCTTGATGAGCTTATATGCAAGGCCAACAACAAGGTCTACATTCCCAAGATCCAACCTACAAGCAACAAGACGAAGCAATCCGAGGCCCCCAAGCCACAAGCACCACTTCCACGGTGTTATGCTAGTGACTACATGTGTTGTTGAGGCAAGGATGACAAGATTGTGGTGAAGTATGTTGGTGCCCTTAAGAGGATGGAGATTATGAGGAGTGCTTGGGTGCCGAAGTTTTATGTGACTAACCCCCTAGGACCCAAATCTCTTTGGGTACCTAAAACACAAGCTTGATTTGTCTTTGTAGGAATACTCCTCCGGTGGAACAAGTTAGGTGGTGGATAGTGGATGCACCAATCATATGACCGGAGAGAAGAACATGTTCACATCATTCCAACCTAGTAATGATGAAAGTGGAAACATTATGTTTGGTGACAATGGAAAAGGAGAAGTACTTGGTTTGGGTAAAATTGCTATCTCAAATGACAACTCTATCTCTAATGTTTTACTTGTGAATTCGTTGAGATACAATTTGTTATCTGTTTCGCAACTTTGTGAGATGGGTTACAATTGTCTCTTTACGGATAAGGGTGTGGAAGTCTATAGAAGGAAGGATTCCTCTATTGCATTTACGGGTCATTTAAAAGGAAAACTCTATCTAGTTGATTTCACATCAAATAGAGTCAATCCTGAGACTTGTTTAATGGCAAAATCTAGCATGGGTTGGCTATGGCATCGCCGACTTGCCCATGTTGGGATGAGGAACTTGGCTAAACTTCAAAAGGGCGAACACATCCTTGGACTAACAAATGTTTCTTTTGAGAAAGATAGGATTTGTAGCGCATGCCAAGCGAGAAAACAAGTTGGAGCTAAACATCCCATCAAGAATGTGGTGTCAACCGAAAGGCCATTAGAATTGCTTCACATGGACATATTTGGACCCATCGCTTACATAAACATTGGTGGTAACAAATAAGGTTTCGTAATTGTTGATGACTATTCTCGTTTCACTTGGGTATTCTTTTTGCGTGACAAGAGTGAAGTACAAGGCATCTTCAAGAAGTTTGCAAGAAGAGCCCAAAATGAGTTTGATGTCAAGATCAAGAGAGTTAGAAGTGACAATGGGACGGAGTTCAAGAACACCAACATTGAAGAGTTCCTTGATGAGGAAGGAATTAAACATGAGTTTTCGGTTCCATACACTCCACAATAAAATGGTGTTGTGGAGAGGAAGAATCGAACACTCATAGAAGCCGCAAGAGCGATGTTGGATGAATACAAGACTCCGGTCAACTATTGGGCGGAAGCGGTTCACACGGCTTGTCATGCTATCAACCACCTATATCTTCACAAGATGAGAGACAAGACCGCCTACGAACTTCTAACCAGTAAAAAGCCCAAGGTGCACTACTTTAGAGTTTTTAGATCTAAGTGTTTCATACTTAACAAGAAATCCAAAAGCTCAAAGTTTGCACCAAAGGTTGATGAAGGTTTCATGCATGGTTATGCTACTAACGAACATGGATATCGTGTTTTTCAACAAAACCACCGGTTTGATTGAAATCGCGGTAGACGTGACTTTTGATGAAACCGAGGCTCTCAAAAGGAGCAAGTCAATGTTGAGATTGTAGGTAATAAGGAAGCCCCACATAAAGCCATCAAGAAGCTTGCCATTGGTGAGATAAAGCTCGTCGAATAAGAAGATGAAGACCATATTGTACATGTTGATCATGATCCTACCACTCATCATGTTCCATCCAATGGGGATGGTGAAGCTTCCGCAACAAGAAACATTCAAGATGGAAGATCAAATGATGCACAAGGTCATTCTCATCAAGATGGTGCCAACAATGTGCAAGCTCAACCTCAACTCAACAATGAAGAAAGAAGTGAAGCCAACCCTCCACAAGCTCATGATTATGATTCTTCATTCGATCATGACCACGATGATGAAGATAATGGCTCCATTCAAAGATCAACTCAAGTGCCACATCCTAGAGTGCATCAATCCATTCAACAGGATCATCCCGTTGATAATATATTGGGGAGCATTCGACGAGGGGTAACTACACATTCTCGTTTAGCAAATTTTTGTGAACATTATTCGTTTGTTTCTCCTTTGGAACCTAGCAAGGTGGAAGAGGCACTTGAAGATGAGGATTGGATGATAGCCATGCAAGAGGAGTTGAACAACTTCACTCGAAATGAAGTCTGGTCCTTGGTGGAAAGGTCCAAGCAAAATGTGATTGGAACCAAATGGGTCTTCCACAACAAGCAAGATGAGCATGGCGTGGTGACAAGGAACAAGGCTAGGTTGGTGGCTCAGGGATTTACTCAAATTGAAGGCTTGGATTTTGGGGAGACATATGCACCGGTGGCAAGGCTAGAATCCATTCGTATTCTTCTAGCCTATGCCGCTCACAATGATTTCAAGTTATATCAAATAGACGTGAAGAGTGCATTTCTCAACGGCCCCCTATCCGAGTTGGTGTATGTAGAGCAACCACCGGGCTTTGAAGACCCCAAGTATCCCAACCACGTCTACAAGCTCGACAAGGCACTCTATGGGCTCAAACAAGCCCCTAGAGCTTGGTACGATTGCTTAAAGGACTTCCTACTCAAACAAGGGTTTGAGATAGGAAAGGCCGATCCCACTTTATTTACTCGCAAAGTTAATGATGATATCTTTGTTTGCCAAATATATGTCGATGACATAATATTTGGTAGTACTAATGTGGCTTTTTGTGAGGAATTTAGTAGGATCATGACGAATAGGTTTGAGATGTCCATGATGGGAGAGTTGAAGTTCTTTCTTGGATTTCAAATTAAGCAACTCAAGGATGGTACGTTTATAAGTCAAACCAAGTACACCAATGACATGTTGAAGAAGTTTGACATGGACAAGGCCAAGCCCATCAAGACACCCATGCCAACCAATGGACATCTTGACCTTGATCAAGGAGGAAAGGACGTGGATCAAAAGGTATATCGCTCCATGATTGGATCCCTCCTTTACCTTTGTGCATCTAGGCCCGATATTATGCTTAGTGTGTGCATGTGTGCAAGGTTTCAAGCTAATCCGAAAGAATGTCATTTGATGGCTGTTAAGAGAATTTTTTGGTATTTAGTGCACACTCCTATTCTTGGCTTGTGATATCCCAAGGGCTCCACTTTTGAGTTACTTGGCTATTCTGATTCGGATTATGCCGGTTGCAAAGTAAATCGAAAGAGTACTACCGGGACTTGACAATTTATTGGTAGGTCTTTGGTGTCTTGGAGCTCTAAGAAGCAAAACTCCGTTGCCTTATCCACCGCCGAAGCCGAGTATGTGGCGGTCGGTGCATGCTATGCCCAACTACTTTGGATGAAGCAAACCCTTAAGGACTACGGTTGTGAGTTAACCAGGATTCCCCTTTTATGTGACAACGAGAGTGCCATTAAAATGGCAAACAATCCCATAAACCACTCTCGAACAAAGCACATAGACATCCGGCATCACTTTTTGAGAGACCACGAAGCCAAAGGAGATATCACAATCCATCATGTGAGCACCGAAAAGCAACTAGCTGATATCTTTACAAAGCCCCTAGATAAGTCAAGATTTTGTGCTTTGAGGAGTCAGCTAAATATCATTGATTCTCATAACGTGGCTTGATGTCTTGCACATATTTTTGTTTGATCTAGTTAGGAGAAAAGGATTGAGAACAAATATTGTGTGATGTCTTCAAAATCTATTTTGTAGTTTTCATGAGTGACTATTGCTTTGTGTTGGTTGAATGAAATCTAGTCACCTGTGAAAACATTAGTGTGTCCATCATATTTTTGCCCCACATAGCATGGTGAGTTCTGGTTTGAGAGGTTTTCTGTCTCTCTGCGTCGGAAGTCCCGGCGTACGTCGGAACTCCCGACGGCCAGCAGTCTTGGCTGGCGCCAGCACTTCTGGCTGCCAGCAGTCCCGGCTTGCGCCAGCACTTCCGGCTGCCAGCAGTCTCAACGTCTATGCCAGCACTTTCGACATGGATCTGGGTCGCGCGTCCTTGTTTTAACCGTGGCCCAAGCCTTTCACCGCAACAACTTCTTTCACCGCAGTCTGTTCCCTATCTCTTCCCCTCCCGCACCCGCCCCTCCGCACCCCCGACTCCCCTCGCTGCCGCTTTCGCCCGGCCACCGTCGTGCCCGTGCCCCGGCAGCTCCGGCCGTCCTCGTCGTCGGGGGTTCCGGCAGCCACCTCCGGCCCTTCTTCCCGTCGCATTTTTTTCTCCCTCTCCACCATGGCTTTCCACGTTTGAAGCTCGTCGTCGTCCAGTGGTGGGATTTCGGTGTGGTGTTGCTCCCTGTGACGTGCTGCGCGTGGATCTACTCCTGGACATCACTGCTGCCCCGGATTTGCCGCTTCTCCATCTTCTTCCCTCTTTCCTAAGGTACTACGGTGGCTCTCGAACGGCTTCAATGTACCTTGGATTTTGCTTATTTCCTTCTTCCCTCTCTACTCCTCTATCTTCCTTGGCTGTGTGTGTGCATTGATGTGGAGCCCCATGCCTCAGATGGAATTCACTTGTGTCGAAACTCCCGGCGTCTGCCAGTAGTCCCGACCGTCGGGAGTCCCGGCGTAAGCCAGCAGTCCCGATGGCCAGGAGTCCTGGCTCATGCCAGCAGTCCCGACGCTGTGACTGTCCGTCCATGCATGTTTCTCTGCATCGCCGCGTCCATGCTACGTTGCTCCTTGTTTCTTAGTTTCGCTCCATGTTCTTTTGCAGCCATGGAGGGTGGCAGTCCCTCACGCCGTTCGGAGAAGCGGTCCAAGCTCAATCAAGACCGCACCGCTGCCAAGTCGTCTAGCCGCACCAAGGCGGCCTATCTCCGTGATGATACTGGTGCTCCCCGGCGGGCAGCTGCTCGTGCCTGTGGTGGACGGGGCTCGTCTTCTGCTGCTCCTCCTTTGCCTCCAGCCTAGGCTTTTGGTGGGATGGATCCAGTTGTCGATGCAGATGAGGAAGCCCTTGAGCGTGTTGGCCACACTATCGGAGTTCCAGTGCTGCAGTCACCATGCCGTGGTCCCTCGCATCCCGTCCATGAGTTTGTCCCTTTTGATGGTCCTCCGCCTTTTATCCGGGAGCCCGAACTTGCTCCAAACTTTGGTGGTTGGGCTCTTCCTCGTCCTGTTGACTACCGCCACAACGTTCGTGAAATCCGGTCGCAGCGTGCTCGAAATTTATATGCTGAGGAAGAGAAGGACCTCCGGCTTGAGGCTCGGTTCTGGCACTCCTTTCACTTTGATTACTACCGGTCCATCCTTTACAGCAAAGTCCTCAAGAAGAAGGAGCAAGTCGTTCAGATGAAGTATATTCTTTCGTATGACCTTGGTTTGCTCACCGAGCCTCTTGAGCTACCATAGATGGTTAAGGACTTGAACTCCATGGGCCTGCTTCGCCTGATGGAGTTTCGGAAGCATTGGAATAATGAGATTATCCTGCAGTTTTATGCTTCCTATCATCATGAGAAGGACAAGACCGGTGCTACTGACATCATCCACTGGACCACGGAGGGCAAGCATTATAAGGTCAACTTTATTACTTTCTCTCGCTTGCTTGGTTTCAATGGTTATGACCGTCGTGCTACTGAGCTCGTTGAGTATGAGGATGTTGAGATGGAGGAGTACCAGCACATGTATCTTGATGGATATCCTGCAGATGGCAAGACCATGTACCTGAAGCCCTATTTCTATGTCTTGAACAACATCCTGAGGCAGATCTTGTATCCGAAGGTTGGTGATTCCACCTATCTTCGTGATGACTCTCAGAAGGTCCTTGATCGCTTTGGTGCTGATTTTCAGAAGTTCTCCATCAGTCGCTACATCTGGAACAAGATTCATGACACTTCTGAGGATCCCGTCAGAGGCCTTCCTTATGCTCCCTACCTTATGCATGTCATTGAGCAAGTGTCTGGCATCCGCTTTCCCTCAGATGGTTCAAATCACAAGCTTCTGAAGATCTCCAACAAGATCTCTATTACCGCTGCCAAAGAATTGAAGAGGGCAGCTGATGTTGCTAGAGGCAAGGGCAAAGGCGCTTCGACTTCTCATTCTCATCGTGCTGCCACTTCACCTCCTGCTGCTCCTTCGCACTCCACCAGTGCCGAGCCCCTCTCTTCTTCCTCCTCTGGTAAGAGCAAGAAGCCTAGCAAGTTCAAGTTTCTCATGAACTACATGTTTGAATAGTGTTGTGCTAGTGCTCAGCGGGAGCATGACATGCAAGAGAGGCTTTACCGTATGGAGCAGCAGGCTGGTATTGTGTCTTCTCCTCCGCCGTCGTTTGTGCCTCCCCGTGACCCTATGCAGCTTTATGATGAGGCTTGTGCGGCATATGCGGATGAGGCTTCCTCTCGCCGTCATGGCAAGAGCACTGCTCCTCCTGCGGATGAGGACTACATCCAGGAAGATGATGACGATGATGATGGAGATGATGGTGATGATGGTGATGACGAGGACTACGACGATGAGTAGCTTGCTTCTCTCACGCGGCCTACCCCTTTTGGCACTTGTTGACAAAGGGGGAGTGTTAGGCTTTGATCTATCATGTAATAGTTTGTTGGTAGCCTAGCTTCGAGACTTTAAAACCTTTAGCTTGTTTGAACTATGTTGTGTGGTGGCACTATGTGATGGACAACTATATATTTGTGTGTGATGGATGATTGTAGGACAAGTAATGGTTATCTATCTACCTCATTTAGCTTATGTTTGTCTTGTGATGATGTATGATTTTTCGATGGCCATGTGTTGTTTTCAAGATTCACATTGAAATCTTGGCCATCATTTTCTCTTCACTTGTTGTGTGAATATAACTTGTCATATTGCATCTCTTTTCACGGATTTATTCTTGTTCACACACACGTGTTGCACTCCACGAATTGCAAAATTTAGGGGGAGCTTTTGTCTTGATATATGCAAGTGATGGATAAATGATCATTATTGAAATTCAAGTTCATGCATACATCAAGGGGGAGCTCTTCACAAATTTTGGGGTTCAAAAGCTTTAAATTCTTACATTCTTATAAAAGCCTAAGTTGGTTGTCATCAATTACCAAAAAGGGGGAGATTGAAAGTGCATTTGCCCCCTATGTGGGTTTTGGTGTATTGATGACATCCAAATTAGGGACTAATGTGATCTTAATGAGATATGTCGCAGCTATTAGTCCCATGAAAGAATTAAAGAGTTGATAAAGATGAAATGGTATCCCTCAATTCGTCATGTTGAAAAAGGCATCAAACTCAAGCGGAGCTTTAAAGTTTATCTTTTCGCTTCTTGGGTTTAGGTATGCCGCACTATAAAGAGAGATGCAAAACTTAGTTGGTCTGAGAAAGATAGAGTGTTCAAGTACAAAAATAAAATCAAAAGAGAGACACTCTAGCACTTCACGAGCACGTAGAATAGTTTTGGTGACTTTTGGTGTCGGAAGTCCCGACGTATGTTGGGAGTCCCGACGGTCGGAAGTGCTGACTTGCGCCGGGAGTCCTGACGTCCAGTCACTTAGCCTGTGCGGTGACTGAGGACGTCGGAAGTCCCGACGTGAGTCGGGAGTCCCGACGGTTAGGAGTCTTGACCCTCGCCAGGAGTCCCGATGCCAGGCCCATCGGCTCTCTCTGCTGACTGCTGCGTCGGGAGTCCCGATGCACGTCGGAAGTCCCGACGGTCAGCAGTCCCGACGTAAGTCGGAAGTTCCGACGTTGACCTTTGCGCAGTGTTTTTAACCTTGCGTAAACAGTGTTTTCTCTATACGTCAGCAGTCTCGAGATCTACGTCAGTAGTCCCGACGTAGATCTGAACAGTTAGATTTCTACTACGAGTATAAATAGCACTCTCTTCACTTCTAACCGTTACTCACTCATTCTTTGCTCACCAACTCATGGCCAAAACATCTCTCAAGCATTCAAGAGCTCTCTCTCGTCTTTCCTTTGCTGCTAACTTCGATTCCCCACGGATTTGAGTGATAGGAGTGTGGTTTGAGTGAGAAAATCATCCTTGCAAGCTTGAGCACTTGATTTCTTCGTCAAGCCGGTTGGATTTGCGTCTATTACTCTTGGGTTCTTGGAACCCTAGCCGGCTAGCGTCACTCAAGAGCTTCCATCTTGTTGAAGAGCCTTGGGAAGTTTGTATTATCCTTGATTTCTTAGTGGAGAACTCAAGTGACCTTTGTGGTTGCTTTGAGTGAGGCAAGGAGGTGAAATGGACTCCGACCTAGGTGGTCACCTCAACAACGAGGACATAGGCGCTCCTTTGTGAGGTTGCCGAACCTCGGGATAAATCCTTTGTCCTGCATGTTTGTTGTTGTTGGTGTGATTTGCTTGGTATCACTTGTATTTGCTTGTCTCTCTCTCAACCTCCCTCTTAGGGTTTGGTCTTGATCTACGACTTGGAGAGTTCTCGGTGTCAAGGAAGTGGCCTAACATCTTCATCTTACCACTAGAAAGTGGTGTTGTAAGTTACCGGTCTCACAAAGTTCATTTGAGCATTAGTAGTTCATTTCCCGTAGGCGTCGGGAGTGATGACAGTTTGCGTCAGAACTTCTGACACGTCGGGAGTGCTGACTCATACTGTCGGGACTTCTGACAGTTGCTGACAAGTAACTTTGAGATTTGTGTAGAATTTTTAGATACGCCTATTCACCCCCCTCTAGGCATTGTTTAGATCCTTTCAGTCCCCTTACAAACACACCCACACACACTATTATGTCCATATTTAACAAGCACACGCGCATAATACAAATTATAGCATGGCCACAATCTCAAACTCAACACATAATCGACTCATTGGCAAGTGGGTGTGAGATGCCTTGCGCCCTAGCCAAACCCCAAAGCTGTAGCTCCTCATTACTGATAGTGCATCTAGGCTCCCTAGTGGATTTTAGTGGTTCAATGACAAAATAATTAAAAGACTAATGAGTCGATGAGATTGGGTATATCTCATTGCAAATGATGATGTTAAACTCATGCCATATCTCAAATTGAAAAAAGACAAGCAAATTGGTAAAGCAAAAGAGACAAGGAAAATGAGTATGATTTGGTCTTTGGTCTTTGGTCTTTGGTCTTTGGTTTTTGGCCTCAATGGTGGCTTGCTTCCATAAATGAGAATATATCAATAGTTCTTAGTGTTGATCAAGATTAAAGTATGAGTCAAGATTTTATAAATGAAGAAATGGCAACCAAGGTTGGCAATGACAAAATAAGGCATGAATAGGTGCATATTAATTAGTCTTGCGTTTGAGGCTTGTTTATATTGTGATATGAGAAGTGGAACGACAAAATTGATCAAGATGGCAAGTATATATGAAAAGAGATAAAGAAACATGATTAGCGGCATATGAGTTGGTTTCACATGTATGACCTGCCAATTAAATCAAAAATATTGATGATGGATTTCATATTGGTCAAAATAAGAAATGGATTTCAAATGAAGGGCACATTGTTGATACAAGCAATGTTTTACTTGAGGATGTCTAGATAAGGTGAAGGTAGTAAGGAAATTGCTTTGAGAAACTATGCGAAGGTGAAGGCAAGTGATGGCTTGGCGGGCATGGTACCATGGCTAAGGTGAAGAAGCAAGTACTTCTGTCGATATATGGGACTAATCAAGTCATGATGAGTTATGTAATGCCAAGTATCAAATCACTGTTGGATTAAAAGTTAAAGTGACTTGAAACTATGTATTTGTTGGCGATCCTTACACCTTATAGACCAACAGAAGGTTGCTGCCCTTGTTAGTAAAAATAATCTTTTTTCTTTTTTCTCCTTGTTTACACCAACTTTCAAAAAAAGTTCACAACACTTAGAGGTGGAACAATACCAAAAACAACAAATAAGCCTCGCCAAAGAAGCTTTGCCAAAAAACAATCAAAGCAAAGATGATCCTGTCTATACTAGAGTTAGCGGTCACAAAATCATCTAGGCTTCAACAGGCGCGAAGCACCATGGAGTCAAATTCCTTCCGGCTGACCTTTTGCTAGTTGCTTGCGGTTACACCGCCATTGATGATAGGTCTCAAATAGTTCTCTTCAGTTACTAGAGGCACAATCATGATGATTTTGGTAGCACTCCTAGATTTGAAGGGACACAGGTAGATCAATAGTTGAAACATTACATATTTGATCCCATTCTTCCAATTCTAATGCTGCGGTGGTTTCAATTAACAGATTAAGGGCATCACATAATGGATTCGGAGAGTTGTTAAGATCTCAAGAATGATGCAGGCGTGTTTTTCATATAAATTATTTATCCAATTATTCTGCCTTTGTGTGTCAGTAGAATGCATACTCTTGTTAACCAAGGAATGTTTCTTCTGAGCCAAATGCTGCTCTAATCTAGACATGAGTCGTTTGGTTCACTGATTCGGTCTGTTTTGCTCATTTTAGTGCCCTCTTTGTAGGGATGGACCGGATGGGGATGGTCATTCTCAGATATCATGCTAGCGACGGACAGAAATTAGAGAAAGATGGTGAATGCTGTCACACACAGGTGTGCCAAAGTAGAGCAAGTGCCGATGATAGGTGCTTGGTTTCAGAGTTTGACAGTCAGTACTCAGTGTCTCCTCTTCCTTTTTTTTGCCCCCTTTGGCTACATTGCATTATAGATTCCTTTTTCTTTTTTTTTTGTTTCTATTTCAATTTCTGAGGAATTGCTTGCTCAAGTATAATGCATTGTGACGTCAACTGATAGCAACACTCAACAGAATCCGTCGCTTTCAGACATCAATATTCGTATATATTGATCCACAAAAGTGTTAAATAAATATGTGGCCCGCTATTACAATTATTACAATTACAACGACAGCACCAACCAAGCTATATATATGTCGTACAAATGAACACATGCAGCATGGAGTAACTTACAGTTGCTCTTGCTCATCATGGTATGAATCGACCCACCCCTAACTGTTGTGGTACAAAAAAGAATTAACTGTGTGATTAATGACAAACAGTACTAACTATTGATCCATCCTATATGGAGTTGTACTCAGCTTATTTATTTTGATAATTTTGAACCTTCTTGCATTTTATCAGAGTCCTCGTTCATCTTCCATGTGTACTGAACAGTGAAGCGCCTCTGCCTTGTTGTGGCCGAGATCACAGCACATACATTCGAGCTCTGACTGATGCCCTTGAGCAGCAGATTTTACGCATCATCCATCCAGGTTAAGGCTACTTACTACTTTTTATACCTGGATGATTCTCTTGTCGTCACTGCTTTCCTGCCCAAAGCTTTTTCTGGCAGATGAGGATCTTGTCCTTGTCAGCCTTGTTCTCGGTGCTATGCTTCTCGCAGCTCCATCTCATTCCTTTGGCAATGGGTGCCACAGAATCAAGGAAGTAGGTGCTCTCCCGGATTATGGCGTAACCCGTGGGACGAAGGATACGGTCCATCTCAAGGAGCACGAACTTCATCTCGCACCTGCAATTAGAGTTGGTGATGCTATTTCTCTTGAATCAAACGGAAAGAGGATCTTTCTTTTCTGAATTTTGAATTATAGAGTTGAGATTCATTCATTGCATGCTTCTTCTTACCTGTGAGACTCTGCCGTGAACAGGCCATCAAGATGCAATAGATCATAGGTGCGTGGATATGTCGAGAACGCCTCACACCTGCAAAGATTATTATTATATATATATCATCCGTGATTAGTTACTGTAATAGTAAGTGCATTCTGAACTATGAATCCAACCAATCAAGGAGGCTGGCCGGAATATATAGTTACCAGTCGTGGTTGACGCCGATGAGCCCTCTGTCGTAGACGACGCCGAGGGAGTTTGGCCCGTAGGAGGAGACGACGTTCATGACCCAGACGGGGTCCTTGGTGAGGCTGCCTGCGAAGCCTCCGTACACGGTATTCATGTCCATGACGTTCCTGATCTTGTCGCTCCCCAGCGCCGGCAGCAGCGTCTTGTAGTGCTTGGCCCTGAGCTTCCACCTGGCGTCGTCCTGCTTGAAGGCGGCGGCGCTGCTGCCCGGGACGACGTTGATGCGCTCCGGCGCGACGCTGAGCCTCTGAGGCCACTTGGGCGTGGCGTTGAGGCCCAGCTTCTTGTACTTGGCGCTGGGCGCCGTGACGCAGGAGCGCATGGGCACGTACCAGGCGGCGTCGGGGTCGACGCTGTCGTCGCACTTGGCCGGCGTGGTGATCGGGGTGAGCTTGTCGTAGCAGGCGGTGGCGTCGGCGGACTTCTGCCACACGGCGATGTCGCCCTTGATGTTGTAGAGCTTGAAGCACATGCTGGCCAGCATCTTCTTGAGCCTGTCGAAGTCGGCCTTCTGCGCCTGCGCGGTGGTGTTCCAGCCATGCCACCGGTTCTCGTAGTTGATGGGCGGGCCGGAGAGCACCCAGAACCCCCCCGGGCGGAGGACGCGGTGGATCTCCAGGAGGTAGAGGCCGCCGAACTCGGTCCAGGGGATGAGGCAGCGGGAGCAGTGCGCCATGTCGAAGGCGGCGGACGGGAACGGCAGGCGCTGCGTGGAGATGATGCCGAGGATGGCCGGGATGCCGCGCTCCAGCGCGAACTGCACCTGCGCCTCGTGGTTGTCCCGGGGCGCCAGGGACACGGTGAGGATGCCCCGGCCCAGCAGGTCGCCGCCCCAGCTGGCGACGCCGCAACCGGTGTCGAGCGCGGTGCGGACGGTGCCGTCGCGCATGCCCGGGACCAGGCCCTGCATGAGGTCCACGTACGCGCCGACGCCGTTGGGGAACATGGTGCCGCCGCCGGGGAAGCGGAAGCGGTCGCCTTCCTTGACGAGCCAGTGCTGGTTGGACTTCTGGCTGTTGATCCAGTCGTAGGGCACGTTCCGGTACCAGCACTGGTCCTTGCTCTTGGGCCACCGGATGGGCGGCTTGTACCCCTTGGGCGGCGGCACGAGGCACTGCTGCCGGTCGGGCGGCGGCGGGCAGTGCCGCTCCATGAAGCTCAGGCGGTAGTTGCCGTACCTCCGCCACCGCTTGGGGTCGGTGCAGGGGGTGTAGTCCTGCAGGTCGGCGGGGCACTCGGGGAACGCCACGGCGGCCGTGGACGCCGCCGCCAGCGCCGGCCGAGCTTGGTCGTTGTCGGAGGAATGGCGAGTCGTCGTGGTAGTGCTGCCGCCGAGGGTGACGAGAGCCGTCGGCGCCGGCTGGATGGCGTCCAGGAGGCTCCGCCCCGCGCTGTAGATGCCGCCGAGGTAGAAGGAGAAGGCGCAGAGCACGATGACGACGAGCGCCACCGGCACCGCCCTGGACCCTGCGCCGGCGCCGCCCGCCCTCTCGGGCTTATCTTCCTTGCTGTACTTCATGGCGCCGCCCACGCCACGCCACTCTCTCCGTCGTCGAGCACTGCGACTGCAACGAGGAGAAATTAAACTTTACGAAAGGAAAAAAAAAAAAAGGGGCGCAGGGACATCCGAGATGCATGCAAATATGATATGCAATCCAACCAAAGAGAAGATCCGAAGATGATGAGCGAGGTGAGCTGGTCGCGTTGACGCGTTTACCTTTGGATGGGGTGGCAGTGGAGTGGACGCTGGAGTGAGCTGGTACTAGTAGCTGGAGGAGGAGGACGACGACCTGGCACCGACGGCAGCGGCCAGCGGGAGTCGTGCCTATATAGGAGTAGGAGCAGAGTATTAGCCGCGCTGCGCTGGAACAGCACAGTGGGTGGATGTCGGCCGGCACCGCCGTACCGCAGATCTTGTCGTTCTTTCTTTCACCTTTTGTTTAATCAACGACCAGACGAGGAAGAAGAGGAGGACGACGATCCGCGAATGATGCGATAAAAAATCAAGCCCCCACAGATACTGTCTGTATTGCACTGCGAACGGCACGGAGGAGGAATGGCGCCGCTAGCTGCGACGGAGGCGGCGCGGTTGCCCTGGAAGGGAGATGGACGGGAGTAGAGTAACAAACCTAGCGGAAACGAAGGGATATACTAGTAACCGAAGGAAATGAACCGGGCAACGATGGATCGAGTGGTCGATTCTGCGCTGATTCGAGCGAGAGATTTAAAGCCAGGAAACAACGAGGGGACCGGGAAGGGGAAGAAATGGTGGCAAGCGAAACGGACGGCCGGCACCAGGCAGTGGTCATCGGCCGGACTGCCTGGACTGGACGCTAGTACTATTTTACTGACTGGATTGGCTGGTTGGTTCGGCGCGCGGGCACTTCCACGAACCGCAATTGCTAGTGCCCTTGCCCCCGATAGGCGAGTGGAATTGGCTGGCCGAGGCCGACGCGTCGGTCCTTCCATGCAGATCGGGTTCGCGTTTTCACACTGCAGTCGTGGTTTCAGGGAGGGAGGGGACCCTGGACCCGACGCGGGGACCGCCTTCCCACCTCCGCCCGAATATGGGTCTACGGTGAAAAGGGCGGCGCGCTTTTTTGGGAAGGAAAACCGGCGCATCCCTTTGCCATTGGCGGAGTGCTATTCGGTTGATTCCTGGACCAGATCACGGGCCATTTACTGCTGATTTGCTGAATCCCGACGAGTGCAGCAAAGCACCAGCGGCTAGCGTCGAAACGAAACGTTCCTCGGCCGCGTCCGGCGTACGTACATGCATGCTATTCGGTTGCTGTCCTGTCCCTTTTTTTAGCCTTTTTCTCTCCTTTCGCTACGTCCTTCTGTTTGGGCCTTGCTATTGCTATACTCCTACTACGTACTCCTACAGTACACTAGTGCTTTAGGCTATCTGTACTCATGGTCTTCTATATTCATCCTCTATACGTCCTAGTCAGCAAGATTCTCTCCTCTATACTTAATTCTCCCGCACTCATCCATCCTCTATATCATCCTCTATCCACTCTATCTACTGCGGGACCTACTTGTCACTTTATCTAAATATATCTATGAGTGATCTAGTTTTGAAGGATTTATTGAGACGAATTTAATGGTGCAATCGAAATTTAATTTGGATTTTTGGTTTGTGAGTTATAGCATTTTTTTCCTTGGTTTAGCTAGTAGGGCCCGCCACTGTGCACTATAGAGTAAACACTGTGCTACTCTAAATATAGAGTAAGAGAAAGGATAGAGTATCGTTTTAGAGTATTCAGTGCAGCAGTTTTTACTCTATATTCATACTCTAAAGCTTTAGAGTATCGTTTAGAGTACGCCAGTGCGGACAGTCTTAGTCCTGGAGAGGGTGGTTTGGTACCGGTACACTGCCAGTCCATCAGTGCAGGGTGCCTGCCACTGCCCCGGGTTCGGCCGGTTGGCATCCACTGATGGGAGTGGGAGTGCGGTGACCGGCTGACTGCTCAGCTCAATCAGCTTCAACGTCTTGTAGCTACTGGTGCCAATCAGGGTGGGGATAAGTGAGTGCGGCACCAACTGACGCGGTGACTTCCCTTGACTTTGATTTGACGCGCAGTTCACAAGTGCTCGTCCTATATAATCTACTCCTACGGATTAATAATCTAGATATACAATTACAAATGCAGATGTACACTAATCAATGCAAGGTACAGCTAAGGACATCTAATCTTGTGCAACCACTGCCCGACTCCATCAGGTCTGCACGTACAGTACGTTACAGTTTAGCAGGATGAATTGTCTGCATTTTAATTTCGCAGATCAACTGCTCAACACTATCGTGAGGCCTCATTCGCTTCTCTTACCAGCCCTATTTTTTCAACGAATGAACAGTATTTTTCTCTCTCAACAAATCAGCAAACAATACTTTTTCAACTTATCTTTTCAGCGTAAAACATTGATCATATTTAGTGCCAACCGCGCACCGTAGGTGAGTCTCAACGAGAGTTCCCAAGTTCAACCGCCTCAGGCAATATACATCAGACGTTAGAGCCAAAGTGGGAACCTTCTCTGCATTCGAAGCAGAAGCCCTTTTACTTGGCAAATTCTCTGCACCATACAGTGATCAACTATTTCTTTGGCAACCAAACGCTGGTAACCTTCCTCAGTCAGGTGGAGCCAACACAAACAAGTGCCACATTGGAGACCTACTTCCATAGTTCCATTGCAGGAAGAGTTCAAATCCCTCACCTTAGAGGCTGCCTACCGAACCTACGAAAATCTCAAGAAGCCAGAACCCCACGGCTCAGTAGCTCACACCCTAGCAAATCATGCCAAAAAAATGTAGGCCTTGTTTGAAATGGAGGATTTCCAAAGAAAAAGCAAAGGAATGGATTTTTTTAGAAAAAGATTTTAACTCGTTATTTGGAACAAAGGAAGTTTGTATTCCTTTCCAAAGGAAAGACTAACCTTGCTTCACAAAACATAGACAAAAAAAAGCACCCAAAGAAACCCAAAGAAAAAATTCCCTCAATGTTATCTCATGTACCGAAACCTAGAACTTTGCTTCTTGGGCACGTGACATTCCTGTTTTTTCGCAATTCAAACACCCCCATAGGCCCGGCTCTAGGGGGAGGACAAACAGTGCGACCGCCGGGGGCCTATGGAGCTGAGGGGCTCAAGATAAAATATGTAATTAGTAGATATATTGGGCAATTGACATAATAATCCTTTAAAGGCCTAACAAGCCTGATATCAGCCGTATGTTCTCCTGTACAGCAGTGATTTGTTTCGTTTTCTGCCGGCGGCGCATCGCTTCCTATTCTATTCTCGCCCAGACCCTTGACGACGCCTGCTATTCTCGTGATCTCATCGCTCGGGCTCCGACTCTGGTCGCCACCTTGCCGGCACACCGCCACGACGGCAGTGGAACAAGCTGCGACTCTGCAAGGACGCACGACAGTCTACAGACATCACAGTAAGCAACACATATAGATGAAGCCTATTTTTTCTAATTTTATTGTGTATGTGATTTGCTTGTATAGTGGTAGGGTTATAAATTTCTAATTCAACTAGAAAGTACGCATGGCGTTGCCGCGCGGTTCTGTGGGGTGCTGCCATTAGTACGTCCATCATGGAGCTAGTTGCGTAGAAGCGAAATGTAGTTTAAGGCTTTTTGGTCTTTTGATTCGTTTTATTTTTTGAATCGAGTTTTTAATGGTTCGAGTTTTTTTTGCAAATTATTAGAAAAGGAGTTTGAAGTCACTAAATCGGATACCATGAGTAGTAGAAGCATTTGTCGTTATTATTTAATCAATTAATCTATTTGGTTTACACTGCCAATGTATGCTTTTTCAATAAATTGCAGCTGATTATATATTGTATGCAGCAGTTTGTAGCATTCAACTTTGAGTAATCAAATTATTCTGTAATGGGAGTATATAACGAAGATGCAGCAGAGCAAGTATTATTTCAATGTACAAACTGGGCTACGGATACGTGAGTGGTTAGTTTTGCCTTTTTTTTAATGCGCTATATTAGTATATTTGATGGACTGTTATGTTTAGGCGACCTTTTTTTTACGATCGTAAAGTGGGTAAAATGACTCTATCATTTTATTTGGTTATGGTGAATGGATGAGTATGGAGGTTAGCCATGCGTCGGTGTAAATGTTGTCACGTATATCTATGCATGTTTATATTTTGTTTGTGTATATTCATTTTAAGTATTTATATATGGGATGTGACGTACTCGTGTATGCGAATGTACGGAATCAGGAAAACAAACATATGTTGAATTTAATTAGGCACCGAAGATTATGAAAAAGGATATATGATATTGGAGTTAAGGCAGAGGAGATATTTTTAGTTGACATATGATACAAACAGCAAATTAATCAATCATGTAAAAGCATAGATCTACAACTATACAAATAAAATATAGTTAAGCATATGTTTTTTTAATTTTAATGCATAGATGTAGTTATAATAAACTCAACAAAACTAGTTTGACATTTTTATGATTTTTGTGTGATTTTATATGAATTTTGAAAGATCTGTGGTTTAAAAAGAAAAGATTGGACCGTAGAAAAGAAGAGACTGATGGGCCGATTTTGGCCCATTGAGGCAGGCCGACCCATTTAGAAGACCGTAGAAAAGAAGAGACTGATGGGCCGATTTTGGCCCATTGAGGCAGGCCGACCCATTTAGAAGGCTGGATATTGGTAAGGCCGATTTTGACCCATTGAGGTAGGCCGACCCAGTTAAAAGCATGGATTGCGGGTTGGTATTGGTAAAGTCGGAGGGCTTTCTTGCAAAAAAAACTGAGAGGAGCTATGGACTGCGGGTTGATTTTACTAAAGTTTGAGGGCTTTTTTGCAAAATGACCAGGACTCGCATGATCCAGGCCGTCTGAAAGGTCTTGATGGCTAGAGGGGGGTGAATAGCCTTTTTAAAAATTTCTACAAAGACAAGCTAAACAAGTTTATCAATATAACAAATAGCGAGATGCGTGTTTTGCTTAGCCTATGGGGTGTTTGCAAGCCACCTATCCAATTCATAATTCTAGTATTAGCACTCAACCGGACAAGTCAAACCGAGAAGAAAACTACAACTAGCAAGCTACACAAAAGAGCTACTCTAGCAAAGTAACTAAGAAATTAATACAAGAGAGAGTTAGAAGGGTATCACCGAGGGGCGAAGTATTGAGCCAACCAAACAATATGATCAAGAAATGAATTCCACAATACACAACCACCGGGATCGATCAATCACAATAAGGATGATGACACAAAGATTTATCCCGAGGTTCACGTGCTTGCCGGCACGCTAGTCCCCGTTGTGTCCCTCTTCACCACGTGGTTCGGTGGCTAATCGGTCACACACCGAGCCTCTCAAAAGGCGCTACAAGAACCTACCAAATGGCAAAAGGTTGCAATGACACGAGCAATTTACTAATGTTGCCTTTGGTGCTTCGCCGAGGTAGGCACAAACCCCTCACAATCACCGGAGGTGGCCAAGAACAATCACCAACTCTTGCCAATGCCTCCAAGCTGCTCCAAGCCGTCTAGGTGGCGGCAACCACCAAGAGAAACAAGAATCCCGTAGCAAATCAACCACCAAGTGCCAACTGTTGGTGATATGCCCGAGAGCCCATCATCACAATACGGATTAAAGGCCCAAGAGGATATTGATCCAAAAAGGGATTAGGGTTACTAATGAGCCTATGAGATAGAAGCCCATTTGTACGCCCTATATATATGTGGGAGGGGCTAGGGGCGCCGATGATCAGTTGCCGCGTCTCCCCTCCTAGTCGCACCCTCCCTTCTCGGCCGCCGCCCTTGCCGTGCGCACGGTGCTAGCACACCGACGCCCGGCGTTCCATCCCCGTACGTGTGGACTCCGTAGAGGCGCTGCTGCGACTGCTGCGCTGATCGGTTGCTGGGATCAAGGACGAGGAGCTCGGTTCGTGGGACGTGATCGACTACTTCATCCACACCGACGCGCGACTTCTTCCGCTGCGCTGCGCGTCTAGTGGTAACGATCTATGATCTCCTACTCGCAAGTTTCTTGGATGTACGCGGTAGATTAGCTAGCGTAGCCTACCCGTTTCCCTACAGTGGTATCAGAGCCATCTTGCGTAGTTTTTGGTCTGGATCATTAGCATATATGTGATATGTTGTTGTAGTAGATTGGATCTATTACTCTTGCACGGTTTGATTGGATCAATTGGTCATAAGGGGTTAAAATTGGAGCAAGTTGATTGCGGCATGTGACCAAAAAGATTAGTTTGTGTTCATTCTCTGTTGTGCATACGACATGACCCTACCGGCTGGAATCACCACAAGGGACTAACTGTGTGCATAGTCAGTAGATTGAACCAACAGATCGAGGTCATGTGTAGATGCAGTCTTCTCAAGTGCAAAAGTTGCACGGTCAATGTGATTGACCTAGTGAAAATTGAGGCATTATGAATGGCTCGGATTTGAGGTGATGCGATCACTCCGATGAGATTTTCATAGGGATTCCATAGATGCGATCTATGTAATTCTGTGAGGTTTTCAGGGCGCTGCCCTGAGACCCGCGGGGGGCGGCTCCCCCCTCGACCCCCCGCCCGCTGACCGGTCAGCGGGACCGCCGTTGCTTTCCGGTTATAGCGGCTTCCTAAGCGCTACTTTGGTAGAACATGTCGTACGCCTAACTTGTTTTTGCAGGGTGTGATGTGAATAGTATGGCCTCAATGTCATGTGATGATGTATGTGATAATTTGTGCGGCCTGCGTGTCGCAAGTTAACACAACCGGGTTGAGGTTGCACCATTATTGTATAACGACCTGCGTGTCGACTTGTGATGTTTGAATCCTCATGTAATTATTTCACTAGCTATTAGATGTAATAGTTTAGTATCTATCCATGGAGGCTTCGAGCATGATGGCGATGTTGATCACCACAAGACAGGACGGATGGCAATGGAGGTCACATTGGAGCCATGGCGATGGAGCCCATTGTGATGAAAGAGGCCATACTATTCACAATATAATATGATTATATGCCTGTGATGTTTACTTTCCTGTCATACTATTCTTTCATGCTTTACATATGGTGGATGTTTTGTCATGGTAGAATAGCAGAAAAGTTGAGTTTTTCATGCCTTTTACCAATAGCTGCACCTATAATTTTTTGATCGCTGTGTGGTAGGTTTACCAAAGTAGAGTACCCTCAGCTATCATTTTTGTATAGGGTGGATGTCGGACATTTACAAGCACAGTATTGGTTAACTCAGCAAAGCTATCAAAATAGTTTTGGGCTTTAAGGCATAGTGTTGGGGCCGGGGCATTGGATGCCACCCGACAAACAAGAGTCGTATAGAGATATGATTAGCATGACTATATGTCATTAGAGGGAAGATGACTTTGATATAGTAGGTTGTCTTTTGTTAAATTAGTTAATGAAAGTCTTTACATAAACATAGTGCTAAAATCTTGCTTTATTTTAATGTTGTAGATCATGTCTGCCAGTAACAATTCCACTTTCAATTTGCGATTTGTTCTTGAGAAAGAAAAGTTGAATGGAACAAACTTTATTGATTGGTACCGCAACCTGAGAATTGTTCTCAGGCAAGAGAAAAAGGAGTATGTTCATGAGCAACCATATCCTGATGATCTCCCTGATGGTTTCCACTGCTGCTGAACGCAGAGTTTATGAGAAACACTGCAATGACTCACTTGACGTCAGCTGTCTGATGCTCGCCAACTATGTCCTCTGATCTGCAAAAGCAGTATGAGCATACGGATGCTCACACTATGATCGAGGGGCTACGTGGGATGTTTCAGAACCAAGCCAGGACTGAGAGGGTTCAACATCTCGAAGTCCTTGTTTGCGTGCAAGCTGCCAGAAGGTAGTCCGGTCAGTCCCTCATGTGATCAAATGATTGGTTTACATCGAGACTTTGGACAGACATGGTCTGAACTTCACCATGACCTGGCTACTGATGTCATTTCTCCAGTCGCTCCCGGCGAGCTACGAGCCTTTTATCATGAACTTTCAGATGAATGGCTTGGAGAAAACATTGAAGTGAATTGCATGGGATGCTAAAAACAGCAGAGGAGAGCATTAAGAAGAAATCCCAATCATGTGATGATGGTTCAGAATGGGAACAAAAAGAGGAAAGCGTTGGACGCCTCCCAAGGGTAAAGGCAAGGAAAAGGTTCCTAGCGGTGAGTCCTCGAGCTCTAAGCAAAAGCCAGCACCTAAAGCCAAATCTGGCCCCACTTCTGAGGATGAATGCTTCCACTGTCATGAAAAGGGACATTGGGTCAAGGAAACTGCAAGAAGTACTTAGAAGAAAAGAAGAAGAAGAAGGGAAGTGAGACTTCCACTTCAGGTATAAATGTTATAGGAAATTAATATTGCATTATCTTCTAGTGAATCATGGGTATTTTGATACTGGATCGAATGATTCACACTTGCAAATCGTTGCAGGGTCTAAGTGAGACTAGAAGGTTTGCACGAGGCGAGTTGGACGTTCGTGTCGGCAATGGCGCAAAGGTTGCGGTGTTGGGCGGTCGGCACCTACCACTTGTCTCTACCCTCCGGATTAGTTTTGGAATTAAATAATTGTTATTGCATTCCTGCTTTGGAGCAAGAACATTATTTCTTCTTCATGTTTGGAAAGATGTTGATGGTTTTAAGATTGTAATAGAGAACAAACGTTGTTCTATTTTTTTGCAATGGTATTTTTCTATGCTCATTGTTCCATTGGTGAATGGATTATATGTTCTTGATCTTGAGGATAAATCTTGTCTGTAACATTAATACTAAGAGGCTTAGACCAAATGATTTGAATTCCCACATTTATTTGGCATTGTCGCTTAGGTCATATAAATGAGAAGCGCATTGAACAACTCCATAAAGATGGTTTGTTGAGCTCATTTGATTTTGAATCATTTGACACGTGCGAGTCTTGTTTACTTGGGAAAGATGACCAAAGCGCCTTTCACAGGTCATAGTGAGAGGGCAAGTGACTTGTTGGGACTTGTACATACCGATGTATGTGGACCAATGAGCTCAATAGCCAGAGGTGGTTTTCAGTACTTCATTACTTTTACTGATGAACTTTAGTAGATATGGTTTATATCTACTTGATGAGGCACAAGTCTGAATCGTTTGATAAGTTCAAAGAATTTCAGAGTGAAGTACAAAAATCAATTAGGCAAGACAATTAAGTTTCTGCGAATCGGATCGTGGAGGTGAATATTTGAGCCTTGAATTTGGTGATCATTTGAAGCAATGTGGAATCGTTCCGCAGCTAACTCCGCCTGGAACGCCTCAATGGAATGGGGTATCCGAACGGAGGAACCGAAACCTTGTTGGACATGGTTAGGTCGATGATGAGCCAAGCCGATCTTCCATTGTCATTTTGGGGTTATGCTCTTGAAACTGCTGCGTTCACACTGAATAGGGTTCCAAGTAAGTCTGTTGAGAAGACACCATATGAAGATATGGACTGGGAAACGTCCCGGGATTATCTTTTCTCAAAGTTTGGGGATGTGAGGCTTATGTCAAACGTTTGATGTCAGATAAGCTCACTCCAAAGTCAGACAAATGCTTCTTTGTGGGGTATCCTAAGGAAACCAAAGGATACTATTTTTTCAATAAAACGGAAGTCAAAGTGTTTGTCGCTCGCAATGGTGTTTTCTTAGAAAAGGAGTTTCTCTCAAAAGGATTTAGTGGGAGCAAGGTGCAGCTTGAAAGAAATTCAGGAAACACCCGAAACTGTTTCAGCACCCACTGAAGAGCCACGGGAAGTGCAAGATGTTGCACAACCTGTAGTTGAGGCACCAGCCCCACGAAGGTCTATAAGGGCACGTCGCGAACTGACAAGGCTCAACCTCCTTATCACGGAGGAGCGCCACGTATTAATTGATGGAAAATGATGAGCCCCATGACCTACACGGAAGCAATAATGGGACCCGACTCCGACAAATGGCTTGAGGCCATGGAATCCGAATTAAAATCCATGCATGACAATCAAGTTTGGAACTTGGTTGATCCAATTGACGGGTGTGAGACCTGTCGATTGTAAGTGGGATTTTTAAGAAAAAAGTTAGATATGGATGGAAATGTTCACATCTATAAGGCATCGATTGGTGGCGAAAGGTTTCCGACAAATTCAAGGTGTTGACTATGAGGAAACTTTCTCGCCCGTCGCAATGCTAAAGTCTGTTCGGATTCTCCTAGCAATTGCTGCGTATTATGACTATGAAAATATGGCAAATGGATGTCAAAACTGCTTTCCTTAATGGACATCTAAGCGAGGATGTGTATATGACACAGCCTGAAGGTTTTGGTTGATCCTAAAAATGCTGGGAAAATATGTAAGCTTCACAGGGTCTATTTATGGATTGAAGCAAGCATCTCGGAGTTGGAATATTCGTTTTGATGAAGTAGTCAAAGGGTTTGGCTTCATCAAGAATGAAGAAGAGCCTTGTATTTACAAAAAGGCCTAGTGGGAGCGCACTTGTGTTTTCTGGTCCTATATGTAGATGACATATTGCTGAACGGAAATGATATTCCAATGCTTGAAGCCGTTAAAACCTCATTGAAAAAAGAGTTTTTCGATGAAGGATTTAGGAGAGGCGGCTTACGTTCCTGGGGATAAAGATCTATAGAGATAGATCAAAAAGGCTAATTGGATTAAGCCAAGACACGTACATTGACAAGATATTGAATCGGTTCAATATGCAAGATTCCAAGAAAGGTTTCTTGCCAATGTCACATGGCGTCTACTCTAAGCAAGAGTCAGTGTGCTGCGGACACCTAATGAGCGAAAGAGGATGAGTTGCGATTCCTTATGCTTCAGCCATAGGATCCATCATGTATGCTATGCTTTGTACTGCGCCCAGATGTCTCTTTTGCTCTAAGTGTTACGAGCAGGTACCCAATCAAACTTTGGTGAAGATCACTGGACAGTTGTAAAGGGTATCCTTAAGAACTTGAGACGAAACTAAGGATATGTTCCCCTAATATTTGGAGGCGAAGATGAGCTCGTTGTAAAGGGTTACACCGATGCTAGTTTTCAAACAGATAAAGATGACTCCGCATCACAATCCGGATTTGTTTTCTGCCTCAATGGTGGGGCAGTGAGCTGGAAGAGTTCCAAGCAAGATACGGTGGCTGATTCGACGACAGAGGCCGAGTATATTGTAGCTTCCGAAGCTGCAAAAGAAGCAGTTTGGATCAGAAAATTTGTTTCTGAGTTGGGTGTTGTTCCTAGTGCGTCCAGTCCAGTGGACCTCTATTGTGATAATAATGGTGCCATTGCCGCTTGCAAAGGAGCCTAGATCACACAAGAAGTCCAAAACATATACTACGAAAGTATCACCTCATCCGTCACTTTGTTGAGAGAGGTGATGTGAAGATTTGCAAGGTGCACACGGATTCAAACGTTGCTGATCCATTGACAAAGCCTCTCCCACAACCAAAGCATGAGGCGCACATGTGGTCTATGGGTATTAGATACTTACATAAGTGATTCTATTGTGCGTACTTACATAAGTGATTCTATTGTGCGTGGGAGAGTGTTATGTCATGAGTATGTTTATGTAATAATAAATAATTGTTATTTGTTCCATGGATGATTATCATTTATATTGATTATCAAGTACGTGACTTGATCGTGAAACTCTTTGTTTGTAATGATGTTGTTCTAAATTATCCCTAGTTTATGTCGTTATGTGGGACAATAACGACGTAGAGACTAGCACATGCATTAATTGATGATCATGTTTCACGGATCATAGATATGGAGATATCAGATTAATGATGTGGACACATGTTAGTGAACATGGTGTTGGATTGACCCACTCCAAGACAATACTGGGATTGTTATTTTGAATGTGCCATCAGTTGTTCTTGAGTGTTATACCTACTGGATCCTTAGACCTGAGCCATTGTTTCTCACTGTGTGTAGTGGTGCATCTTGGGGCTGCTAAACGCTACTCCGTAAATGGGTACTTATAAAAGTAGCTTACAGGTGTATCATGAAACATGGAATGGGATGTGTGCGGATCAAGATGGAATTTGCCCCTCCTAGATAACAGGAGAGATATCTCTGGGCCCCTCGAGATAGATGGATTAGAAAGTGCATGGCCATGCCAAAGTGATTAAAGAGTTAATCATAATGACTAAAGGTTAGCCATGAATAGAATCCACTATTAGATCGAGAGAATGGTCGAGCTATCACAAGGGTGGCACGCATCTCGCCTTGAGCTTGACTGGTATCGTGTGGCAAAAGGATCAGTGTATGAGTCTTTATGTGTATTTTGTGAGTCACTATGCCCTGCTAGGTGCCGCTATTGACTAGTGATTCGGAAATGGTTTCCACTCACGACATCTACACATGAACCTAACGGGGTCACACACTTAAGGGGTTTGGAATGTTGGAAAAACTTGCATAGATGATATGTCTCTAGTGCAAGTGGGAGATTGTTGGTGATATGCCCCGAGAGCCCATCATCACAATACGGATTAAAGGCCCAAGAGGATATTGATCCAAAAAGGGATTAGGGTTACTAATGAGCCTATGAGATAGAAGCCCATTTGTACGCCCTATATATATGTGGGAGGGGCTAGGGGCGCCGATGATCAGTTGCCGCGTCTCCCCTCCTAGTCGCACACCTCCCTTCTCGGCCGCCGCCCTTGCCGTGCGCACGGTGCTAGCACACCGACGCCCGGCGTTCCATCCCCGTACGTGTGGACTCCGTAGAGGCGCTGCTGCGACTGCTGCGCTGATCGGTTGCTGGGATCAAGGACGAGGAGCTCGGTTCGTGGGACGTGATCGACTACTTCATCCACACCGACGCGCGACTTCTTCCGCTGCGCTGCGCGTCTAGTGGTAACGATCTATGATCTCCTACTCGCAAGTTTCTTGGATGTACGCGGTAGATTAGCTAGCGTAGCCTACCCGTTTCCCTACACCAACTAGATGCAATCTCACAATGCAAATGCACTTGGATCACTCAATCTCACTTCGAATATGCAAACAAGCAAGAGAGATGAGTGGGAGGGGAGTTGCTTAGCTCAAAGTGCTCACAAGTATGTCAAATGTCCAAGAGGGAGAGCCTTGAGCCGGCCAACGAGTATTTATAGACGTACCCCTTCGAATATAGCCGTTAGAAACTTGATTCAGCAGCAGTCGCGCTGACCGGACGCGCTGGTCCAACTGACCGGACGCGCCGGTCACGCAACGGCTCTTTTTCGAAACGCCGACCGGACGCGCTGGTCGCAACGATCGGACGCGCTGGTCACGACCGGACGCGCCGGTCCCGTGACTGACCGGACGCGCTGGTCAACCCTGAGCCGCGCACAACGAAACAGCGACCGGACGCGCCGAAGAACTGACCGGACGCCACAGTGCCAGCGTCCGGTCAGAGTCCAGTAAGCTCCCTGATCGACCGGACGCGTCCGGTCGACTGTGACCGGACGCGCTGCGCGTCCGATCAACCAACTGAAATACGCGCAGACGCTGAACGCTGACCGGACGCGTCCGGTCAAACAGTGACCGCGTCCGGTCCAGCGTCCGGTCACCACTGTGACCTCCGTTCGCCTCCGTTTCTTTTTCCGACTTCCGGCGTAGTGGAAAATAGGCGTTTCAACTCCTCGAAAATGCCTGAATCCCGCCTCGCAGGCTCGGCGGGAGGGAGAGAGGACCCCAAACCCTCTCTACCGCTCAAACTCCACCGCCTTCGCAAACGTGCTAACATCACCAAGTGACCATCACCATGTGCATGTGTGTAGCATTTTCACAATCATTTTTCGAGGCGTTATTAGTTCTATCCAAATGCATATGACATGAAATGCACACCTAGAGGCACTTAGGAGTTCAATAGCCGCGTTATTCCCCTCTTTATAGTACGGCTATCTATCCTATAATGTAACCACACCCACTAGGTGTCTTGGTTACTAAAACACAACCCTTAAGCATATACCTTTGCCTTGATCACTTAGGGTTGCGTCCAAATCCAAGTGTGGCCATCATGATCACCATGTCCATCTTGCCACCAACCTTGGAATGTACTAATCCTCATATGCTACATACAACTTAGGCATAGGATTAGTACTTAGGCATTGTCACTAATTACCAACATCAAACATAGGACTTTCAATCTCCCCCTTGTTGGTAATTGGTGACAACCCTTTCACAAAGATATTATGATAAAAAATTTTGATTGAACCCATGTCACATTGTCCAAGTATATTACCATGTGTAAGAATTATGGACATGTGATCATGAATTCAAATTGATAGCAATGGCTCCCCCTACATGTATGCTATATGTTTGGGTATAGGAAGCATACATGTTAGATAGGAAAGATTAGGAGCATTGACTACCAATAGGTGCTAAGTGTTTTAGATTATAGACCTTTGAAGCGTGATACCATCGGAGTAGCGATAAACACCATCTTAGCACCTTGTGTAGTTAGATACCACTTGTAAAAGCACAAACAAAACTAGAAACCTCGTGAGATCAACATTATAAGCAAGGCTCTAGTACCACTTTGAAAAACATGAAGCAAGAAAAATCTAACTACTTCCTATTCATGCTAGTACTTCAATACACCATTTAATTGTATACTAGCAAAACATCACACAAGCAAAGTATTGGAGAAAAAGAAATACATAACTATGCATCATACATATGAAGTGCACAAAGAAATGCAACATTCATGTTTAAGAGCTTGCTCCCCCTACTTGTGTGCTCAAAATTTTAGTTGTTAGTTGATCCCCTTCTTTTATCAATTTTCCCTTTAGAGTTTTCTCCTCCTTTAGAATCTATCTTTGTGAACAACATTTTTCTCCCCCTTTGGCACCAATGACCACAAGGGACTAATTTTAGATAGATTAACATGTCGAATTATGGGGTGAGGATCAAGTTTGTGATTCAACCTAGATTGCGTGCATAAATAAAATGCTTCGGTTTGATCCAAGGGCAAGCTTCTTCACACCTCACTAGAAGGGTTATCATGCACCATGTTGAAGCAAATATTTAGACAAGTGATCTAGATTAAACACTTAGGATCACAAGCTACTTAAACAAGTTATATGCTACCACTAGATCATACAAGACATGAAAACAATAGTGGCACCATATAAACTTCAAATTCATTTGATTTTCATGAATGAGCCTAGAACATGTAAATTATGACTAGATGCACTAAACAAGTCCTTAGCATAGAATGTATGACATGTCAACCAATTATACCTTGGGGCTCGAAGGAGAGGTATGTCATATATGGGGTGCATCAACTCATGTTGGAGAAGTCAAGTATGTTCAACTCATTCTTTAGCTTGTGAAATCTCTTCTCATCAAGTGGCTTGGTGAATAGATCGGCTAGTTGATCTTCGGTGCCCACACTCTCAATAGCAATGTCACCCTTTTGTTGATGATCTCTAATGAAGTGATGGTGAACATCAATATGCTTTGTTCTTTGATGTTGAACCGGATTGTTGGTTAGCTTCACAGAACTTTCATTGTCACATAGCAATGGCACATTCTTGAAATTGATTCTAAAATCCTTCAATGTTGCCTTCATCCACAAAATTTGTGCACAACAACTACCTGCGGCGATGTATTCGGCTTCGGCGGTAGATAGTGCAATACTATTTTGCTTCTTGGATGACCATGAGACAAGTGATCTTCCCAACAATTGACAAGTCCCAGAAGTGCTCTTTCTCTCCACTTTGTGACCGGCATAGTCGGAATCCGAATATCCAACTAGCTCAAAGCTTGCACCTTTGGGATACCACAATCCAACATCTTGTGTATGCTTTAAGTACCTCAATATTCTCTTTGTTGCCTTCAAATGACTTTCTCTTGGTGAGGCTTGAAATCTTGCACACATGCATACACTAAACATTACATCGGGCATTGACGCCGTCACATAGAGTAGGCTACCAATCATTGATCTATATAGCTTTTGATCCACCATGTTGCCATTCTTGTCACTATCCAAGCTTCCACTAGTGCCCATTGGGGTTGTAATGCCCTTTGCATCTTTCATGCCAAACTTCTTGAGCATATCTTTGATGTACTTGGTTTGGCTCACAAATGTTCCTTCCTTCATTTGTTTGATTTGAAGTCCAAGAAAGAAACTAAGTTCACCGATCATTGACATTTCAAATTCCTTTGCCATTATTTTCCCAAACTCATCACAATAATCTTGATTGGTTGAACCGAAGATGATATCATCAACATATATTTGCAATACAAACAAGTCTTTCCCAATCTTCTTGGTGAATAGTGTTGTATCAACTTTGCCCATGACAAATCCTTTGGATAGCAAGAAGTCCCTCAATCTTTCATACCATGCTCTAGGTGCTTGCTTCAATCCATACAAAGCTTTCCTTAACTTATATACATGGTTGGGTTTCTTGTCATCTTCAAAACCGGGAGGTTGTTCCACATACACCTCTTCTTGAATGTACCCATTGAGAAATGCACTCTTTACATCCATTTGATATAGCTTGATATTATGAGCACAAGCATAGGCAAGTAAGATCCTAATTGCTTCCAATCTTGCAACCGGGGCATAAGTTTCACCAAAGTCAAGACCCTCTATTTGTGTGTAACCTTGAGCCACTAGTCTTGCTTTGTTCCTTACTACTATTCCATCTTGATCTTGCTTGTTGCGAAAGACCCATCTTGTTCCAATAACATTATGATCCTTAGGCCTCTCAACTAGTTCCCATACTTCATTTCTCTTAAAGTTGTTGAGCTCTTCATGCATTGCATTTACCCAATCCGGATCTCTCAATGCTTTATCAATGTCCTTGGGTTCTTCCATTGACACAAAAGAAGAGTGAGCACAAAATGATGCCAATCTTGATCTAGTTTGAACTCCCCTTTGTATGTCACCAATGATGGAATCCAATGGATGGTCTCTTGCAATATTGGTTGGTTGAAGCACTTGGACTTGATTGCTTGGATGTTGATGTTGATCATGAGTTGGAGATGATGAACTAGCCACTTGTTGATCTTGTTGCACTTGAGATGATGTACTAGCTTGATTTTGCATTAGAGAACCACTAGCTTGTGTAATTGGACTTTGGAGCACTTGATCTTTGTTGTCATCCACATCAATCACTTGCTTTGGTCTAATATCACCAATATCCATTTCTTTCATAGCATTGGTCAATTGAGTTCCTCTCACATCATCCAAGTTATTTTCCTCATCTTGAGAGCCATTTGTTTCATCAAACTCAACATCATGAACTTCCTCAAGTAAACCACTAGCCAAATTCCAAACTCTATAAGCTTTGCTAGTAGTGGAGTAACCAAGTAAGAATCCTTCATCACATTTCTTTTCAAACTTGCTCAATTTAGAGCCCTTCTTCAAGATGTAGCATTTGCAACCAAATACCCGAAAGTATGCAATGTTGGGCTTTCTTCCATTTAAGATCTCATATGGTGTCTTCTCTAAAAACTTGTGGCAATAGAGGCGGTTGCTATAGAAGCAAGCCGTGTTGATTGCTTCGGCCCAAAATGAATGACTCACATTATACTCATTCAACATTGATCTTGTCATATCAATCAAAGTTCTATTCTTTCTCTCAACTAGGCCATTAGATTGAGGTGTATACTTGGCCGAGAATTGATGCTTGATTCCAAGCTCCTCACATAGCTCATCAACTCTTGTGTTTCTAAACTCACTTCCATTGTCACTTCTCACTTTCTTGATTGTGGTCTCAAACTCATTTTGTACTCTCTTGATGAACTTCTTGAATATGTCAAATACATCACTCTTGTCCCCAAGAAAGAATACCCATGTATATCTAGTGAAATCATTCACAATCACAAAGCCATACTTGTTGCCACCAATGCTTGTATATGTAGTTGGCCCAAATAAATCCATGTGCAACAACTCAAATGCCTTGGAAGTACTCATGATGCTTTTTAATGGATGAGTGTTGCCTACTTGCTTTCCGGCTTGACATGCACTACATAGCTTATCTTTCTCAAATGTGACATCCTTCAAGCCTCTAACTAAGTCATGCTTCACTAACTTGTTCAATTGCTTCATGCCAACATGACCAAGTCTTCTATGCCATAACCAACCCATACTTGATTTGGTGAGCAAGCATGTTGAAAGTTGAGTGTCACTAGCATTGAAATCAACCAAGTATAGATTCTCATATCTAAAGCCCTTGAAGATCAAGTTGGAGCCATCAACACTAACTATCTCCACATCATCAACACCAAATATGCACTTGAAACCGAGATCACACAATTGAGCAACTGAGAGAAGATTGAAGTTCAACTTTTCAACTAGGAGTACATTGGAAATGCTATGATCATTTGAGATTGCAATCCTTCCAAGAGCCTTCACATCACCCTTACTATTGTCACCAAATGTGATACTATCAATGCCACTATCATTTGATTTGAGAGAGTTGAACATTCTTGAATCACCGGTCATATGTTGAGAGCACCCACTATCAAGCACCCAATGCCTTCCTCCGGCCTTGTAATTTACCTACAAAATAAATTAATGTTTCTTAGGTACCCATACTTGTTTGGGTCCTTGGAGGTTAGAAACTAAGCTCTTTGGTACCCAAATGGCCTTCTTCTTTGGACCCACAATTGGTGTACCAACAAACCTAGCATGCACACCTTTCTCACCCTTGGTAAGTACATAACAAGAATCAAAAGGAATGTAATCCATTTTAGCATAAAACTTGTTGTTGTTCTTGTTTATTTTATTACAATTAATCTCTAGATGCCCAACTTGCTTGCATCTATTGCAATAACGACCATTGCTCTTCACAAAGCAAGGCTTTGGAGTAGCAAAGGCCGCCTTGCCCTTCTTGGGAGTATAGCCCAAACCCTCTTTGTTAAGAGAGAACCTTTGGCTACCCAAGCATTTTAGCAAACGGGCATCCCCACCATAGGCATTGCCTAATGCGCGAGTGAGATCATCCACCTCTCTCTTGAGAGTCTCATTCTCAACCACAAGTGATGAATCACTAGTAGTAGAGGTAGAGTTGGTTGTGGTGGATGATGATGAGCTACATGAAGCATTAGTAGGACCAACAAATAAAGAATCATCAATAATATCACATGTTAGTCCAATATCACAAGTGACAATCACTTGCTCCTCCTTAGCTTCCTTCATGAGATTCTCCAACTTGAGGTCCTTCTCCTTGATGAGCTCAAGTAGAGAGGAGGGGTCTTCCTTAAGCCTAGTGTGAGCAACTTCAAGATCCTCGTGGTCTTCCTTTAGACACTCACGAGAGGCCTCTAGCTCATCAAAGGATTTCCTAAGAGCTTTAAGCTCTTGTTCAATTCCTTTGCACTCCTTACTCTTTTTGAGAGCAACAAGCTCCTCCATCAAGGCATCATTTTCATTGCTCTTGGCAATGAGCTCTTGCTTCAAGATTTTGCACTTCTTGGTTGTCCTCTTGTAGCCCTTGCTCATTTGATCTATTATGCCCAATAGATCATCCTTGGAGTAGTCCTCATCCTCCTCATCATCACTCCTACAACCATCACTAGCACAAGAATCATCATCACTATCATCATATTTTACCTTGGTAGGCTTGGCCATAAGGCATGTCGATGTAGTGTCGAAGATGGATGGCTTGTTGGAGAGGGCGATGCTTGCAATGGCTCGCCGAGTGGTCCTCTCATCATCACTAGAGCTATCATCATCACTATCGGAGTTATCACTATCCCAAGTGACCACATAGCCACCACCCTTCTTCTTCTTGTTGATAGTGAAACTCTTCTTCTCTTTCTTCTCCTTCTTGTCCTTCTTGTTCTTCTTCAACTTCAACTCCCCATCATGATATCTTTTGTCTTCATAGGGGCACTTTGCCACTACATGATCGGGGCTATTGCAATTGTAGCAAAGCACCTCCTTTGCCTTCATGAAGTCCCTTCTCTTTCTTGCACCATATCCTTTCTTCTTCATGAACCTCCCCATCTTGTGCACTAGGAGGGCCATGGTCTCATCATCGAATGGATCATCATCATCGCTCTCCACCTTGCTCTTGCCCTTAGAAGATGAAGCCTTGAATGCAATGGGCTTCTCTTGCTTGACCTTGATCTCCTTCTTCTCATCTTCATCTTCATCATCATCATATTGAGCATCGGTCATGACATCTCCAAGCACTTGGTTTGGAGTCACCTTATCCAAACCCTCTCTTTGGATCATCTTCCTCAAGATAGCAAACTTCTTAGGTAAGTTCATCAAGAACTTATGTGAGAAGTCCTTGTCCTTGACATCTTCTCCTAGGCTCTTGAGATCATTGACAATAACTTGTAGCCTATAGAACATCTCCGGTATGGACTCATCATCCTTCATCTTGAAGCTTGCAAACTTATCCTTGAGCATATAGAGCTTGGCACTTTTTACCGTTGAAGTGCCCTCATATGTTTCCTCTAATCTTGTCCACACTTCACTTGCCATTTCAAGATCCTTGATTTGCTCAAAGACCTTTGCATCAATCCCATTGTAGAGAGTGTTAAGAGCCATAGTGTTGCATTGGTTGTTGATGCGGTCATTGTTGGTGAGGTTGTCGGGATCAATGATAGCATAATCATGATGTGTCACCTACCAAACCTTCTCATTGATAGAGCCAAGATATTGCTTCATCTTTCTTTTCCAATGATCAAAAGATGAGACACCGTTAAAGAATGGAGGCTTGCCCCCGACATGGTTGAACACAACTTGAGCCATCTTACACCGAGGTTGTTAAGCCTTACAAACGGTGACCACCGCTCCGATACCACTTGAAAGGTCTTGATGGCTAGAGGGGGGTGAATAGCCTTTTTAAAAATTTCTACAAAGATAAGCTAAACAAGTTTATCAATATAACAAATAGCGAGATGCGTGTTTTGCTTAGCCTATGGGGTGTTTGCAAGCCACCTATCCAATTCACAATTCTAGTATTAGCACTCAACCGGACAAGTCAAACCGAGAAGGAAACTACAACTAGCAAGCTACACAAAAGAGCTACTCTAGCAAAGTAACTAAGAAATTAATACAAGAGAGAGTTAGAAGGGTATCACCGAGGGGCGAAGTATTGAGCCAACCAAACAATATGATCAAGAAATGAATTCCACAATACACAACCACCGGGATCGATCAATCACAATAAGGATGATGACACAAGATTTATCCCGAGGTTCACGTGCTTGCCGGCACGCTAGTCCCCGTTGTGTCCCTCTTCACCACGTGGTTCGGTGGCTAATCGGTCACACACCGAGCCTCTCAAAAGGCGCCACAAGAACCTACCAAATGGCAAAAGGTTGTAATGACACGAGCAATTTACTAATGTTGCCTTTGGTGCTTCGCCGAGGTAGGCACAAACCCCTCACAATCACCGGAGGTGGCCAAGAACAATCACCAACTCTTGCCAACGCCTCCAAGCTGCTCCAAGCCGTCTAGGTGGTGGCAACCACCAAGAGAAACAAGAATCCCGCAGCAAATCAACCACCAAGTGCCAACTAGATGCAATCTCACAATGCAAATGCACTTGGATCACTCAATCTCACTTCGAATATGCAAACAAGCAAGAGAGATGAGTGGGAGGGGAGTTGCTTAGCTCAAAGTGCTCACAAGTATGTCAAATGTCCAAGAGGGAGAGCCTTGAGCCGGCCAACGAGTATTTATAGACGTACCCCTTCGAATATAGCCGTTAGAAACTTGATTCAGCAGCAGTCGCGCTGACCGGACGCGCTGGTCCAACTGACCGGACGCGCCGATCACGCAATGGCTCTTTTTCGAAACGTCGACCGGACGCGCTGGTCGCAACGACCGGACGCGCTGGTCACGACCGGACGCGCCGGTCCCGTGACTGACCGGACGCGCTGGTCAACCCTGAGCCACGCACAACGAAACAGCGACCGGACGCGCCGGAGAACTGACCGGACGCCACAGTGCCAGCGTCCGGTCGGAGTCCAGTAAGCTCCCTGATCGACCGGACGCGTCCGGTCGACTGTGACCGGACGCGCTGCGTGTCCGATCAACTAACTGAAATACGCGCAGACGCTGAACGCTGACCGGACGCGTCCGGTCAAACAGTGACCGCGTCCGGTCCAGCGTCCGGTCACCACTGTGACCTCCGTTCGCCTCCGTTTCTTTTTCCGACTTCCGGCGTAGTGGAAAATAGGCGTTTCAACTCCTCGAAAATGCCTGAATCCCGCCTCGCAGGCTCGGCGGGAGGGAGAGAGGACCCCAAACCCTCTCTACCGCTCAAACTCCACCGTCTTCGCAAACGTGCTAACATCACCAAGTGACCATCACCATGTGCATGTGTGTTAGCATTTTCACAATCATTTTTCGAGGCGTTATTAGTTCTATCCAAATGCATATGACATGAAATGCACACCTAGAGGCACTTAGGAGTTCAATAGCCGCGTTATTCCCCTCTTTATAGTACGGCTATCTATCCTATAATGTAACCACACCCACTAGGTGTCTTGGTTACTAAAACATAACCCTTAAGCATATACCTTTGCCTTGATCACGTAGGGTTGCGTCCAAATCCAAGTGTGGCCATCATGATCACCATGTCCATCTTGCCACCAACCTTGGAATGTACTAATCCTCATATGCTACATACAACTTAGGCATAGGATTAGTACTTAGGCATTGTCACTAATTACCAACATCAAACATAGGACTTTCACCGTCCGAATGCTCGATCCAATGGTCGGGAAAAGCGAGCGACGTGGCACGATCTCGTTGCCCGGTGCCTGGGCAGATTTCGATAGAAGAAGAAATTTATTTATTTGAATATATTAGATGTTGTTTAAGAAGCATTTGTTATTTGAAAATATTAAAAATTAATTTAAGTGGCACTTCTCTTCTTGCTTGCCCAAGGGCCCTTGAAATTATAGAGCCGGGCCTTTACCCCCAAAGTTTATATTTTCGCGTTTTGAAATTCTACCGAAGCCTAGAACTTTGCTTCTTGGGCACATGTCACATTCCTGTGTTTTCTACAATCCAAACACCCTAAAGTTTATATTTTTGTGTTTTGAAATTCTTTAGTTTTCTAGTTTTCGCTCTATTCTATTCATGTTTTTCTTTCATCTCTTGTTTTGCATTTCTAGGTTTCAAATAGGCAAATCCTGTACTGCACCGTACTAGCGGTCCTATACAACCGTCAATCTTCTGTGTCCCCGTTTGGCAAGACTTTTCTACCGGCTTCAGAAGCCGTTTGAAGCCGTTTTGTGCCAAACGAGGTCTAATATATCTAAGTTCCTTTAGACCTACTTCATTTACGTTGCTCTTAGTTTAATATAAAGCTTCCTATAAAAACTTGTTTATTCATCAACTAAATCATAACATCACATAACCATTCAGCGTTGTGACTATCTATAAAGTAGCGAGTTAAGGCTATCTATAAAATGGTAAGTTAAAACTATATATTTTTTTCTCGAATACGCAAAAGATTCGTGTATCTTTGTATTAAGAAGAAGTTTGAGGTACACAATGCGTCATTGGCGCACTAGGAGGGATAGAGATAATTAAATTTCAGCTCAGCCCTCCTAGCAAAACGAAACTAACGATTCATCGACTAAAACATATAAAACTGATGTGGCATTTCTAGAAATAAACACACACACACCAGTAAGATTAGCCAAAGGCTCCCATTCACTTGACATAATTTGGCTGGCAGACTGTGTTCTTGCATGCATGGATATGTCGGTCCACCAGGACCATTATATTTATCGATCGTGTACGTGACAACTGACAACAACCGATACTTCAATTGACTGAGGTCCTCTTCTTGCTTATGTGAATACAAAACATGGCACATGCGTGCATATCTATAATAATAACAGCACATGCGTGCATATATATAATAATAACGAGACAGAGAGATGGAGTATCTAGTTCCATTCCATTGCTAGATCCGTGACTTTTATTCTTCTTGATAATTTAGAGCATGGAGATTGTACTCCATCCAATTGGTAATGTTTGGCACATCTGATCAATCCTTTCCTCCCTCGATCCTGATGCTAAGTACCATTTTATGCGGGGAGTATATATATCACTGCTGGAGATAAACCACATGAGAGGGACAGAAAACTAAAGCCTGCAGATTAGTGTAAAGCGAAAAAAAAAAGACAGAGAGGAATCAATAGAGTACTAGAATGGACTATGGAGACATGGACACAGGACACGCATAGTAAGATGGATGATGCCCTGCTCGAGCTGGAGGCCAGAATAAGGTCGTGTGGAGCAGTGGAGTCCTCCTACAACGTCGGTGGAGCACTGGAGCGACTGATTTTGAGGGCAATGCAAGTCAACAGCAGGTAGGTCTCCTGCTGTACCGTGAGGAGAGCGAGGACACAATTGTGCGTGGTCATGGCCACCTGCCGGCCCTCGTCCGTACGTAACTCTGAACTCTATTCCAGTCCGTGTGCGCATTGGTGAAGGGGACACGACGACGCCACGTACACAGCCCACAGGCCACAGGCACGCACCGCCCAACCGGCGCGCCGCACCGCGCCGAAAAGGAGAGCACGTGACCTCTGCTTGGAGCGATGCAGCGTAGTCTGTCAAGCACCGCGAAGTGGGTGCATCTGCTTCTACCTGGAATGGATCCTCTGCCCTGCACCTGCGTGCGTGCATGCATGCAAACCCATCGATCTGTCGGTGGCCGCGCGGCCTGAGATCTGAGATCTCACCCTCTGGCCTCTGCGAGTCTGCATCCCTTCGTCACGAGGGGCATTCATGAGAGCTATGTTCGCTTATGGCTGAAAGTACTGTTTGATAATTTATTATAAGAGAAAGACACTGTTAAATGATTGACTGATTTAACTGATAAGATGAAGCGAATGGGGCGCTAGTCTTCAAATAAAATCCCCGGCTCCACGCCTGCGCCGGGAGGTAAGCTGTCGCCTTCCATGCTAGCTATCGCGGTCGGGTCACCGGGATTGCAAAATTTTCCTTCGCCTTTCAACGTTTATATTCTCATTTATTAAGGTCATCACGTATTCGTACTCGACATGGCGCATGCACTTGCAGGGTTGCACGAAGGAGCACGCATCATCGAATGCCTGTCTCTCAAGCGAGCGTGAGTACGTATCTTCGTTTGAGCTGAAAATAAACGGTTGAAAGTTATGTTGGCTGATTTATATGAGAGAAAAATACTGTTAGCTAATTGAAAATAAGCGGTTAAAAGCACAAATAAACAAGCTGATTCCATGATCCATCCCATGTGATACTTGGGGAGCCAACAGCCAACGTATCAAGTATGTACTCCAACCTGCTGCACGCACGAGTAGCCGCCAGACCGCGACACTGCTGCAGGCAGAGGAAAAGGCCTCCAAGGAAGCCCACGCTCCTACCTGGTATCGACCCGAGTACGCCTCCTAATTGGACTGGACTGCAGCACAGCCAAACCGTGCCTTGGGCCGAACCGCTAGTTTTTTTTTTTCAAACTAACATCCCGCATTTAATTATTTCACATTCTGCTAAAAAATATAATTATTCACATAATCACATAGTCCAGGCCCTCGCTGTAGAGTGTAGACTAGTACCAGTACAAATACAATTTATGTTCGGGTACATACTCTTGCAAAAACAAAAGTTAGGACCCTTTGGAACGCAATAATTTTCCAACACTTATATAGATATTTTACAGAAATTAGTTCATTATTCATAGAAAAAACATAGAAACAGGAATAAAACCCTCATTCCTGAGGGGTCCTAGAGTTTACAGCTTAAGCCAATGCTATCTAAAGTATGCGCTACAGAGTTATAAGCTCGTAAGAGCCTCTTTTGAACATGGGGAAAAAATCTTATTCCTATGTTTTTTTCTGTAAAATGTAATACTGAGTTAGTATCTTCAAAGCATTATCTCCCAGCTTCATCACCACGTCACTGGCTCTAACACATATGTCATGTTAGTTCTAAACTAGTGGCACTAGACAATCGTCTTAGCTTTAAAGTTTCCCTCTTAATAATACGAGTATCTATTTTAAACCCAGCTATGCACTCTATTGCACTTTAGCCGATAAAAAACAAAGAACCTATATTATACCATTGCCTTCAAGCCTTTGCTTTAAACTCCTTCCAATGGCTCCAACTCCATGTTGAGCACTTGCATCTTGTGGTCATCATCTTCTCCGCCATGCTCCATGCCTTGCTTAACCTTGTCTTGCAGACAAACCTAGCTTATCAATTCAAGTAAATCATTAATCCACTAGTTGTCACTCAATTGTCACAACTAAACTCTAGAGCGCCTCCTCTGTCCCCTTCCCTCTGCTCCGCCTCTTCCATTGTCATCGCCCACCTTTTTCCCCGTCGTCAACGTATCTGCAGATGACAAGTCCATCGTCGCCCCAACCCCGGGTTACTCTCTTACACTGCTAAGAGACACCTGCCACATAACCCGCCTATACTCTTCAACTTCAGCCAAGGCCATGTATATGGACACATGGGGCTACCTCTACCACCCCTCCTCCTAGGAATATGATCGTCTACTGGGCGCCGCCATTAGCGGTGACATAGACGGATATTACCATGCTGCACGAGCACGACGCGACAACGCTACAGGGCCTCTGAACACCTAGGACAACACCCGGAGCCCCTGCGCATACGACAACGTTGGGTGGGTGCTTGATGAGGACAAGGACAACCCTAGTCCCTCCGTGAAAGCCCAAGCTTGGTTTTGGTAATTAATGACACCAAGTTGCTAATGCCATGTGTTAAGTGTTTTGAGTTAGGCATAAGCAACACATGTGATGAAGGTGCATGTGGCAAGGAGTGATGGCCACAAGATCACAAAGAGATGGTGTATGGACATGAAATGACGATCATGGTGGAGATGCATATAATATGATGGACATGATGATCAAGTGGAGGAGAAGGATCTAAGAGCGCAAGGCAAAGGTATAACCTTAGGGTTTTCCTTTTGCCGGTCTAAGATGAGTAGAGAAGTGATTGACCGGGTTTAGGATACATAGCCGACTATCAAGAGGGGCAATCACGGTTAGCTCAGGAATCAAGTGCCACTAGATCAATGTCTTGAGCATATGCATTAGGATCTAGTAGAGAGCTAACATAACGCCTTGAAAATGTTTGTGAAATGCTAACACACATGCTCATGGTGTTAGCACATTTGCGAAGGCGGTGGAGTTTAAATGGTAGAGAGGGGTTTGGGTTCCTCTCTCCCTCCCGCCGAGCTTGCGAGGCGGGATTCGGTGTTTTTTGGGGAAGTGAAATGCCTATTTTCTACTGCATCGGAAGTCGGAAAAGAAACGGAGACGAACGGCGGTCACTGTGGTGATCGGACGCTGCACCGGACGCGGTCGCGGTTTGACCGGACGTGTCTGGTCAGTTCTTCACTGTAGGCAGGCGTGCGAGCGCTAGGGTCTGCAACTGGCGCGTCCAGTCCATCACGGGACTGGAGCGTCCGGTCAGGCACCTAGAGGGGCAGAGCTGGTTGTAGAGCCGACCGGACGCGCGGCGCGTCCGGTCACGTGCGATCGGATGCGTCCAGTCGCGGTGGGAGCTTACTGGACTCCGATCGGACGCTAGGTGCAGCGCGTCCGGTCACGGCAACGGTAACTTCTGATGTGCACTATTCACGCTTGTCTTGTAGTGACCGGACGCGTCCGGTCACCCTGACTGGAGCGTCCGGTCAGCTCGTTTTTAACTGCGTCGTCCGGTAACGGCTAGCTATGTACCCCTTCGCTATAAATAGAAGATGTCCTGGGTTTGAGGGTAACTCTCGCACATTTTGAGACCTAGAGACATCCTTTGAGCTAGAGAACAACCTCTCCACTCATCTCTTTGCTTAGTTGCACATCTTGAGTGAGATTCAAGTGCATTGCTTGAGAGTTGCATTCTAGAGGCACTTGATCTTTGAGTTGCTGTGGATTTCTTGTTACTCTTCCGTGTTTCCTGACACGGTAGACGGCTTGGAGCAGCGGAGGTGATTGAGCTCACAATTGAAGATTGTTGGAGCCCTCACCAAGTATTGTAAGGGGTTCTTGATCCTTCCCCCACGGGAGTTCACAAATTGGATACTCTAGTGGAGCTCGTGGCTTGGAGGATCCCCATTTTGTGTGCAGTTGTGCGGCGCTCGCCGAGGGCTCGACTCTTGATAGTTGATTAGCTTGCGAACCGACAAGTGGGTGCATCGCCACAACGAGGAGTAGCTTGCTAGGAAGCAAGTGAACCTCGGTAAAAATCTTGTGTCATCTCTTTGCCGAGGATTTCTCTTGTGGTTGATCATTGTGATTGATTCTTCGAGTGCATTACTTCTATATATCATTGGTATAAGAATCAAGTCACTTGCTCTTTACTTTCTTGTACTAGTCCTAGTGTAGTTTGTTTAGTGTAGCCTTTATCACATAGGAGTAAGTAGCTTAGTGACTTAGCCTTGTTAGTGTGTATTAGAGATCATAGCCTTGCTTCACTAGAATTATATAGGTGGCTTGCATAGTGTAGTTGAGCTAGTGCTAGAATTAGCTTAGCCATCTTTTATACTAACGTGGTTGTTTAGTGAAGCTTGTAGATTTTTTAAATAGGCTATTCACCCCCCTCTAGCCATTTGGACCTTATACTTCGGCATGCTAGTCCTACGCGTGCCCATCCTCACCCTCGACACGAGCCTCGCCAACTCCCCGGGGTTGCATGTTGGCCCCATCCCATTCGCCTCAGCATGGGGCCTCCGTCGCCTACGCCTCTAGCCAATGGGCAACCAGTTGATGGCCCCCCTATCCCGGCCTCCCTTGCAGGCCTCCCATATCTCTACACACTCGATCTTAACGGCAACCACTTCATGCATCGTCGGCCTCATGCTGTCGGGCTCACGTACCTCTCATGCTACTCATCCTTGCCAACAAACAGCGACATCTCTGGTGAGACCTATCCCCACGTGGTTTGTGGACCTCGCCCGGAACACCCTCATCGACGCACTCGAGGCGTTATTGTCGATGCTGCACTATTGCTTCATGGCCAGCAACGCAATGCATGACACCCTCGAAGAGGTTTTTGGTGATGGTGACGGTGCCGCTAGTCCCGGCACTCCAGCTGACCCAGCATTCCTCGACTTGTCCATGAACAACCTCTTAGGGCCCCATCCCAGAGGCAGTGTTCGTACTCGCGAGTTTGTCTTTGCTACTCCTATCCTGGAGGAGGTGCTCTAGATGGATCATGGGAGGGAGAAGAGGGACACAAGGATAAATGAACAAGGGAGAGGTTATTGCATCTTTTCACATGAACCCTTTATGTTTGCATGGTGAGTGGTGACACGTCAAACCATGTATGAGTAAGTTGGCAAAATTAGCAAAAATGTATGCAGTTTTCTTTTTATGTGGCAAATTTGTAGAAATATGAGTGCCTTTTTATGGACCATTTGATAGGATGTTAATAAATTAAATATCCCATTGCTCGCAAAAAAATTCCATCTCTTCGTTTGGAGAGAATTTGCTCATTGCCATTAAAATCTATACCAATGTGTTGATTGCCATAAAAAATCATAGATTTCCTTAACTGCCATCAAGTTGTGATATTTGATTCCCTAACTGCCATCATCATTACTCTTCTGCTAGACTTGGAGTGCTCGCCAATCACCATCTTATTCAGCTGCCAGCGAGCACGTACGCTAAGAGTGCAGCAGTGGTGATGAACTGATGATGAGCCGAGTGCATTATTTCCTTGTCCTCGTCCTCACCGCCCATGTGTTCCTGCTACCCCTCTCAGCTGAATCAGGCCACTCCAAGGAGGTAGGATCAAGCTATACATCTAGAAATGATCGGAGTAGATTCTCTTGTCTACCAACGAATGAAATTGAATCCTGCTGATCGTGTATGCATTGCAGCCATATATACATGGTGTACATGGGGAGCCCAACAACAGGCAACGGTGGCAGCGGCGATCCAAAGACGGTGTAGATCGCTCACCTACAATTGCTGTAGTTCGTCATCCCCAGCGACGAGCAGTCGGAGAAGCTGTCGCTGAGGCACAGCTACCACCACACGAGCTACCACGGGCTCGCCCAGGGCACAGCCAAGGGTGGGGCGCCGGTGAGCCATGTGGCTGTGTACAAGGCCTGCTCGCGCGATGAGTGCACAAGCTTTGCCGTACTCAAGGCCATCGACGACGCCGTGAGCGACGGTGTGGACGTCATCTCCGTCTCCATCGGCGCAGGCGACAGCTCCCAGCAGGCGAAGATCCTCGATGACCCCATCGCTCTAGGCGTCTTCCACGCATACTAGCGAGGTACGCTGGTCGCCCTACACCGTCGTCAACACAGCTCCGTGGATCCTTAGCGTCGCCGCCTCCACCATCGACCGCGCCTTCCGGTCTAGCGTCATTCTCGGTAAAGGAATCGTCATGAAGGTAATCACGCCGTTTGCCAATGGCAACTAAGGAAAAAACTATGTAAGCCAATGACAGTTAAGTAAACAAAGCACACATATATAACGGTGATGGCAGTTAGGGAATCAATTCTTTTACCGAATCAGTAGGGGAATCCCCTACCTATTTTTTTATTTTCAATTGAATAAAAGAATGATAGGTACAAGGATAAGATACAAGGCATCTAAGCCCAAAGCAAGAAAACAAGAAAAACCACTGAGAATAGCTATCTCTCCATAAACTAATCAGAGTGCTTCTACTTGCTTTGGCTTTGGTGCATACCAGTCCAAGCTCAACTCTGAAATTTCTGTTCCATAGTTCAATGCTTCTCTGTCCATTATAAAAAATGATGCTGTTTCGAGTGGTCCAAATAATCCAGCAGGCCGTGATGACAATTTCCCTGAAGATGACATTATGGAACTCCTCTCTGGCTTGCAGGATCATGTCCAAAGGAGAAAGATTAAGGTTCCAAACAATTGGCATAGTAGCCCAACAGTCTCTGCTAAAGGGGCATTCAAAGAAAAGATGGAAACATGTTTCCTCACATCCAAGATTACAAAGAACACAATTGTAGTAATCCAGATGCATATTCTTTCTTCTTAAGATATTTCTGGTATTTAGTCCATCTCTCAGTAGCAGCGAGAAAAATAACTTGTGATTGCCCAAATTGCTTGATGGCCACAGCCATTTGAAGAGGGGTGATGCAGGTGTAACACCAATGAGAGAGTTGTATGCCTTTTTGGTGCTATAATTCTGTGATCCCCAGTTGTAGCTCCACGCATCACTAATAGAATAATCCCAAGATCTGGCATGCATGATTTGATGTACCTCCTCCAGTTGTGTTACAGCTAGGGGGGATAGAGTTGTATTGTACAAGACTGTATCCATTGATTGGCTCAGAAAAAACCTGATAGAACATTTTGGTTTCCTTGCGAAAGGAAAATAGCTGTGGAAATTTATCTTTCATTGACTGATCCACCCATATGTCTGTCCAGAAGAGGACTGTGTTACCTTTATTAGGCTGACAAGTAGCTAAGTTTTTGAACTTGTCAAAAAGCTTCAGAGTATGTTTCCACCAAAATGACCCCACAGGAGCTCTACACTAAGGTGGAGTATGATCATTGGAATACAATTTACTCCATGTGAGTTTGACCCAAGGGATATCAACGTTATTATAGAATTTGTCTAGAAATTTCATCAATAAGGCATAATTCTATCTCTACAAGTCAATAACCCCAAGGCCTCCTTGCTATTTTGGTTTGACTGTTGTATCCCAGGCAACTAAGCATGTACCTCTTCTATCAATATCCCCCTTGCTCCAGAGGGAATGTTTTCTAAAAATATTTATTTGTTTCACCACTTGTGGAGGTAATTTCAAGCTACACATATAGAAGGTTGTTAGGGCAGAAAGCACTGAACTGACAAGGATGAGTCTCCCATTGTATGACAAAAATTTGCTAATGCCGGCCATTATTCTCTCAATTCTACAGATCAAGGGTGCAAATTCTGTCACAGTGGGTCTGGTTGTACTCAATGGAAGTTCCAAATAGGTAAAGGGCATTTCACCAGCTTGACATCCAAAAGTGTTAGCTAGGTGAAGAGCTCTTTCACCATTCATGTTGATGGGGACTAAAAAAGATTTACCAAAGTTGACATGAAGTCCTGTGGAATCAGAGAAAATCCTCTGTAAGCCTTTCAAATTGAAGAGCACTTTAGCATCCCCAGGAAGAATGAGTAAGGTTTCATCAGCATATTGGACTATTGGGTAATCATCTTCAAAATTGTCACTGAGTGGGTGCTTCAAGACACCAGCATGCCAGGCTTTGTTCACAATGGTTTGTAGCAAGTCTGTAGCTAAAATAAATAAGAGAGGGGATAGAGGGTCACCCTGCCTCACCCCTCTTTTGCATTTGAATGATTTCCTAGGTATGCCATTTAGTAGCACTGAGGAACTACCAGAGCTTAGCAGATTCTTGACCCAACCAATCCATTTTTGTGAGAAGCCTTTAAATTTAAGCACTTCTAGGATAGTCTGATGTTCAAGCTTATCAAAGGCCTTCTCAAAATCAAGTTTTAGGATCACAACTTCTTTCTTAGAGTGGTGACAGAGATGTAGGAACTGATAGGACCAGGCAAGACAATCTTGAATGGTTTTCTCTCTAATGAATTCATACTGATTATTATGTACTAGCTGTAGGATCACAGACTGTAGCCTGATGGAAAGAATTTTGGTGATACTTTTGTGGGAGTAATTCAGCAAGGATATGAGTCTGTAATCGTTGACATGCTCTGGGTTATCCTTTTTGGGGATCAAAGCAATAAGAGATGAGTTAATACTGCTTATGTCAATATTCTGCTAGTAGAAGTCCTTGAAAAGTCTGATGAAATCCTCTTTGACAATATTCCAACATTTTTTTAATGAAAAGCCCATTGTAGCCATCCGGTTTAGGAGCATGACTATTGGGCAATGTTTTGAATGACTGACTCAATTTCCTCCATACTAAAGTCATCATCTAGAAGTGACAGGTCTTGAGGTATTAAGAGGTCAGCTAGGTTAAAAATAATGCCTTGGTATTCACTCACCTCCATTCTTTCTTTGAAAGATCCCCAAAGAAGATTTGCCTTTTGCTCATGATCAATGATTAGATTGCCATCTGAATTAGACATGGTGATAATGAAGTTCTTATGAGCTATGGTGGCCATGGTGTGAAAGAATTGACTGTTTTCATCACCAAATTTCACCCATCTTACTGTGTTTCTCTGTTTCCAATACTTTCTTTTAGATTCAAGTAGCCCAACAAGGTGAGTCTTGACAAGTTTTCTGAAGGCAGTTTCAAGACTCGAAAGGTTTCTCTAGTCTTCAAGACCATCCAAGAGAAGAAGAACCCAATTGCAATTGTATATCAGTTTATTTAAATTTTGATAAGCATTTGCTCCAAGCGTTGAGACCTGCTCTGACTTGTTTTAACTTTGCTGACAGGTGTCTAGCTGCATTGGCACAGTAGGGAGCATTGGATCAGTGGAGATTTACATTTTCAACAAAGTCTGGATGATCCACCCAATAATTTTTAAATCTAAAAGTTTTAGCTCTAGGTATCGAGGAGCCAATGTGCAGAACATAGGGAATATGGCCAGAAATGGGTCTTGGGAGCGGTTGAACAAAAGTAGCAGGAAAAGAGATTGACCATCCAGATGATGTAAAGACCCAGTCTAGCTTGACCAGTAGAGGATCAGATTGCATGTTGCTCCATGTAAAATTTCATCGACTGAAAGGAATATCTGTTAAATCTAGATCAACAATTGCCTCATTAAACATTTTCATTTTTGTAACTTCTTCTCCTGGCTTGTTTCTATTTTCAGGGCCTCTTATCAAGTTGAAATCCCCACCAAGGACCCAGTCCTCAAATTCGCTGGTGTCTAAGTTCATAAGCCAAGTAATGAATCCTTGCTTTTGTGTGGAGTTAGCTGGGCCATAAACATTGCTGATATGGATGGTGCTATTGTCCAGCCTGCTAAAGAGTTTAACTTTGATAGCATAAGAGTTAGACTGAATAACAGTACCATCAAATAGACTATTGTTCCAGGCAGTTAAAATGCCTCCAGATACACCAATGGAGGGAAAAAAAGGTAAATTTATCCAGGGATCTAAGACAAAATTTTTTGATATAAAAGCTGTCAAAAGACTCCCTTTTTGTTTCCTGTAAGCACAACACATGGCAAGCACTTTCATTTATCTTTTCCCTAATAGCATCCCATTTCTCTTGGGAATTGATGCCCCTGATGTTCCAAAACAGCACTTTATCAGATTTGTTGTTACTACTGTTGCTACCCATAAAAACTCAAAAGGGAGTGTTTCAACAGTTTGTGTAACCAAGTACCAAACAGTGGCCAAGATGAATCATGAAGATCAAAAAACACAAAGGGCAGATAGATAAAGCAAAGCACACAGCAGGAGTACATAAAGCTAGCCCATTCATGAAGATAAAGTGACAAAGCCAACGAGTCTGGTGAGGGGATCCTAACAAAGGAGTAGCAAGTGTTACAACATTTATTTAACCAGGACATGTCTTGGGCAAGATAGCAAACCAAAAGCCTAGACTTCAGAGACACTCTCCCAAGGAGTAGTATCTCTACAGCAAGTTGAGGATTGTAACACCCTCAGTGTTACCGCGTGGAACAACACACCAAAACATGTCTTTGAGCATCGTACTTATGTGTTTAGCATGTGTCGCAGTTCATAGAATCACTTTAGTAACCTTTAATAGCTAATAAAATTGTTAATTGGAAGTTGCCGCTTTAGTCCTCGATTATCATTTAAGGTTGAACAATCAATTTTCATGGACAAAAATTCTACAGAACCTATTGCGGCACCTAAACAGGATGTGAAGTGCAAAGTGTGTAGATGGTAGTGCAACTGTAACACCCCTGGGTGTTAAGCATGCATTAGCATCTAAAGCATAAAGCATTAACATCACATACTTGGTTATCATTGCATGAAATGTAAGCCCTGTAAATTTAAAGTTGAAAAACAATTACTTAAAACCCAAATGGTGCATTTAAGTGCTAAAGAGTGGTGAAATTTTGTGTAACTACAATTTTAGATAATCTAGAATAAATAAACATGATTTTTGGAGCCACTCTTGTATTAAAAATTTCCTCTAAATTGCTTTTAAAAATATTCTAGAAAAATGAATTTCTACTTAAAAATTTAGCTTTAAATCCCAAATTCAAAATCTATTCAGAATTTTGAAATGTGCCCTACGTGAAAGTTGTAGAGAATTAAATTTTGAACAACTTTTATTTTGGGCAAAAGTTCTGAAAACCTCTTTTTCATCTTCAAATTCAAATTTGAAACAAATAGAGAAATCTGCAAATTATTTAGAAAAAGAAAAATGCTTTTTCTTCCGTAGCAGGCCACGGCCACCCTTCCGGCCCACCCGCGCTGGCAGCCCGGCCCGCGCGCGCCCGCGCGCGACGCCGTGGCGCCACGGCAGGACTTGGCCGCCGCGTGGCCGAGCGACGGCGACGCCGCGCGACACGCGCCCCCGGTGGCCCCCGCGTCCCCCACGCCCGCTTACCCCCTCCACGCGCTCGCCCGCCTTGGCTGCTCCCTCCATTCCCTCCTCTCGCTCCGCGGCAGCTGCGCCCCGCCACGCCATTGCCGGCTCCCGAAGCTCCGCCACCGCCGTACGCGCCCGTGGCCGCTTCTCCGGCCAATTCCTCCCGGCCTCAGCTCCGCCCCGCTTCCCTCCATCTCGTGCTCGCTCCCGTTCCGCCGCTCGAGCTCAGGCGAGGGCCAGTTGGCCGCTTCCCTTCTCCACTGCCGCCATGGCCGCCGCTGGCCGGCGTGCATGGCCGGAGCTCCCTAACCCTTCACGCCTCCTCCGGTCTTGAGCATCAGCTTCCCCTTCGCCTCGCGGTGCTCACGCTCGCCTTCTCGGCCGCTCCCGTGGCCTGCATTGGCCGGCCGACGAGCTCCAGCGCCGCCGTTATAAGGTCCAAAAGGCTAGAGGGGGGGTGAATAGCCTATTTAAAAAATCTACAAGCTTCACTAAACAACCACGTTAGTATAAAAGATAGCTAAGCTAATTCTAGCACTAGCTCAACTACACTATGCAAGTCACCTATACAATTCTAGTGAAGCAAGGCTATGATCTCTAATACACACCAACAAGACTAAGTCACTAAGCTACTTACTCCTATGTGATAAAAGCTACACTAGGACTAATACAAAAAAGTAAAGAGCAAGTGACTTGATTCTTATACCAACGATGTAGAGAAGTAATGCACTTGAAGAATCAATCACAATGATCAACCACAAGAGAAATCCTCGGCAAAGAGATGACACAATATTTTTTACCAAGGTTCACTTGCTTCCCGGCAAGCTACTCCTCGTTGTGGCGATGCACCCACTTGTCGGTTCGCGAGCTAATCGACTATCAAGAGTCGAGCCCTCGGCGGGCGCCGCACAACCGCACACAAGATGGGGATCCTCCAAGCCACGAGCTTCACTAGAGTATCCAATTTGCGAACTCCCGCGGGAAAGGATCAAGAACCCCTTACAACACTTGGTGAGGGCTCCAACAATCTCCAATTGCGAGCTCAATCACCTCCGCTGCTCCAAGCCGTCTACCGTGTCGGGAAACACAGAAGAGTAATAAGAAATCTGCAGCAACTCGAAGATCAAGTGCCTCTAGAATGCAACTCTCAAGCAATGCACTTGAATCTCACTCAATCTCACTCAAGATGTGCAACCAAGCAAAGAGATGAGTGGAGGGGTTGTTCTCTAACTCAAAGGATGTCTCTAGGTCTCAAAATATGCAAGAGTTACCCTAAAACCCCGGACATCCTCTATTTATAACGAAGGGGTACGCAGCTAGCCATTACGGACGACGCAGCGAAAATCGCGCTGACCGGACGCTCCGGTCAGGGTGACCGGACGCGTCCGGTCACTACGCGACAGCAAGAAACAGTGCGCGTCAGAACTAGCCGTTGCCGTGACCGGACGCGCTCAACCGATTGACCGGACGCGACAGAGCCAGCGTCCGGTCGCGTTCTAGTAAGCTCCCGTCGAGATCGGACGCGTCCGATCGCACGTGACCGGACGCGCCGCGCGTCCGATCGGCACTTCGCAGCTCTCTGCTCCTCTGGACGCCTGACCGGACGCTCCGGTTCCGTGAGGGACCGGACGCGCCAGTCGCGCACTCTCCTTCTGCGCACAGGTGAACTGACCGGACGCGCTGGTCAGGCCAGACCAGCGTCCGGTCACAAACCCTAGTGCCCGCGCCACGTTAAACTGACCGGACGCGTCCGGTCAAACCGAGACCGCGTCCGGTGCAGCGTCCGATCGCCACAGTGACCGCCGTTCGCCTCCGTTTCTTTTCCGACTTCCGGCGCAATAGAAAATAGGCATTTCATTTTCTCGAAAACGCCTGAATCCCGCACTCGCATGCTCGGCGGGAGGGAGAGCGAACCCATCTCTACCGCTCAAACACCACCGCCTTCGCAAATGTGCTAACACCATGTTGGGCATTCTTAACGTCATTACCAAAAGTAGACTTAGTTTTCTAATTCTGATAACGGCGCCAAAAATGCCGAACCTATCCCTCATGCCACTTAAGCCAAGTTGTCATCCCCAGCATGACATGAGAGACGCGGTATTGAAATATGCAACTGCTCTTCTAAATAAATAATAAATAAGATCTGCAAGCGCACAGATTAATACCGATGTAGCATTTTAACCGGGAAGTATTCCAGGTATTGTTATTTATATTTTTACCACTGGGAAGGGATTACTAACATCAATATTGATTATGGAATGGAATATAGGAATGAGTATCAATCATTGCATGTATAAGTGAGAGCATTCATCTATCTCTTGCATACAGGGGTAAGTGTCACATAAAATATAGATAAAGTATGAATGGTGACAAAGATAATTAATCTGATCAGCTAGCCACATATAATAATGATAAGCACCTCAACAGATATTCTAGCAAGTCATTAGCATGGTATTAGGACGAACTACAAGGATATTTCCTAAGTTATTCTTAACTATAAAGTCTAGCATATCATAGTTAGTGCAAGTACACTTGGCATTCATTGCGAGAAAGGACTACGCCCATGCATAGTGATATTATCAAGGAAGATGAGAAACATAGCAATCACTCCCCCATAATAATGTTGCTCTGCCTGCCTTAGACACGGGAGGGGGACTATATAAGAACCAACGAAGCTGTCACCATCGCGGACCACCCCACGATCCGGCATATAAGGTGCAATCGCAGATAAATATGGTCTAAGCACCACGCCTACACAATATTTATCATTTACCCATGGATCCGATGGATAAACGCTATACGATCCTAAACATGTATATAATTCCAATCTAACTAAGCCAAGCGTATAACTACGATAAACTAAGAACAATATAATCGCAAACATAAACAAGTAGAGCATAGTCATAATCAATATATTGAAATAGAACAAAGTTGTATTCATAATATTGAAGAATAAAGATGAACAATGAAGAACAGTAAAGGAATTACCAAGAATCCTCTTGACAGATCCGGAAACCAATCGAAGATTGACTCCTTCTAGTTCTAATCCTATGTAGCTATGCTATACTAGAGATCTAGTTGATGTGGTGGCTCTAGGGCTTGATCAGAGACTCTCCTCCTGAGATTAGGGTTTGAAGAATTGAGAATGAGGGAGTGCCTCCTCCAGGGGCCAGGGGTCCTGCTTATATAGCCCCCTCAAGTGAACGTGGGCCGTCGGATCAAACCAACATTAATCGCACGGTTTTCCTTGATCCCTTAGGTCGGTGGAGCATAATCCGCGAGACGGAGCCTAATTGGCTCTCAGGCCAGGGCGGGCGCCCTAGGGAGCAGGGCGGGCGCCCTGCCTCCGGGCCCGTTCGGCCTCCCGTTCGATCTCGTGGCTTCTGGAGTCTTCTAGATGATAGAAAATCGGTGAAAACGTTATTATCTCTATATAAACCCGACGTGTGGGCCTTTCCTCCGTATTTCCTGATAACCCCCTGCAGAAACAGACAAACACCAAAACTCATGGAATTCTGTCAGATAAAATCCTAAGTCTAGGTGTTGGTTGCATTTGGATCCTTTTCTTTATTTATTTGATAACTATATTTGGTACTTAAGGACCGTCAACAAACTCCCCCAAGCTTACCTCTTGCTCGTCCCTGAGCAAGGATAGACTCATTATGGATTAGAAGTTGCTGCAACGCCTTTGAACGTTGACGGTACATATGCTTTCAAATAAGGTCTCATCCCTGAGTTAGAGTAAACTGTCAAGACTTAAAACTTACTCATTTTACCTTTCACCATGGGGCTTGCAACCGTCACCTGCATCTTGAGTGGTTAAAAGATAGAACGGTCTAGTCAAACGCCATGTCTCTTATTCTTGATCAGCTATAGCTCTGGAGTTTTTGTAAATTTTTCAAATAAAACTCAGAGATTCCTTGTATGACTTTCTCGGGTCTCTCTTTTGTGGTATTTCTGGATCCTTACCAAGGCAGTAATGGTATATGCCTTCTCTCTCAAAGTATGTGGTATTTATGGTATAAGGCGTAGTGACATTGCCTTCTCTCTCACCCTACTCTAATAAGGCTTTGATATCTGGAGCTCATAGGTGGGAGATACAGTATACATACTCATAGAACATTTATTGCATAGTCAAACCATGGATCCAGAGAAACAAGTCAATAAGTCAAATCAAGATGTGCATGTGTGGTGAATGAGTGGTGTATGGTGATGATGGTGATAACAAAAGTCTAATGCTCTTTTTGAGGGAATACATACCTTTCTTGCTTTTTAAAACTTTTGAGGGGAATGAGATGCTCTATTTTTTTCTCTCAGGTGGGTATCTTGTACCCCTAATTCTACTGTCGGACACTTATCCATTTTTACCTCTCGTCTCACTTTTTCTTTCTTCGAGGTTCCGAGCACTTGCTCCTTTTTATTTTCTCGTTTTTTTAGAGCAATCTCCCTCTTTTGAAAATATAGCAAGTGGTAGTAGAAATGACTTGAGCATTAACTTCACAGGGAATAACAGGAATGGGATAATGTTTTTGGCTATTCTCTCCCGGGTCAGGAGTAAAATAATTTTGGGTGAATCTAGAGATGGAAATGAGTGGATATATGTGGATGCGTACTTCCGGAGTAGAAGCAGCATGTATGAGTGAACGTGCAAGTGAATCTTGATTTTAACCACATGACAAGTTCCTAAGGGTCTACACAGCTTGACCACACTCAATGCCCATAAGCAGTAAGTAGTAAAAGTGCGGCTCTTAATCTAACAAGCATGTATATATGGCTATGGTAGGAATTTAAACTCTCATCATACAGGAACTCATCATGCAACATTTTAAAGATTTTTAAAGATAAAATTCTCCAGAATTCTAGCATCTCTAGGAACAGATAAACAGCAGCTCAACCTTCCCATATCATATCCGCTAACAACTTAGACTTCAGATCAAGTTCTCTTCCCACTAGTTCAGGTTTAGAGCCAGTTTTAAATTATAACAGTTATGTCTAAACTAGAGAGAGAACAAATTTGAAAATTAGGCAGAGCAACTATTCATCATATCCATGCTAGAGTTTTATTTTCAAGATTCAGTTTAGCATAGCTACTTTATTTATTTATTAAACTAAGCAAATATATATAAACACAAAATATTTATTTGGCTTTTCATGATTATGCATCTTTTTATTTTAATAAAGCATAGGTATAAATGTAGATAAAAATACTTATCGGGATAAATGGGGGTGCTCTCCCCCAAGCTGGATCTTGACGTAATTTCTTCTGATGTAGCTAGCAGGTGCAGAGGTGTATTTGAATGTCGGCAGCACCCTGACAACGATTAGGATGTCCTCCATCTGCTAGTCTTCCTGAATTCTGTGGAGCTCAAATAGACAACAAAGCTTCGTGGAACTTAATTAAGCGTTAGCATAAATATCTAGCCTTTATCATGTTTGAGCTTCCTTGATAAATGTCACTCTCTATTTTTATTTTTATTTTTATTTTTATAGAACAGAAAAAATATATTATTATTATTATTATTATTATTATTATTATTTTTATGCCACCACAGTGAATGTACTTATGGGTTTTATGCCACTCGCATACTCACATGGGGCTTACTGTTTTCAACATTTTTTTAGACAGAATGAACATGATTAACTGAGCAATAATTATAGGGAAAATGATAACTACCAAGTTTACCTCTTGGCACGGCGTTCGGTGTTTTTAAGTCCTCCGAACAGGACTTCTTTTCTTCTTAGTTGTCCTGGGATTTGGGTGGCGTAGACGGTGGTTCCGGCAGCGCCTCCTCTTCTTGTGTAACTGTCTTCGCTTTCCATACCCGACTTGGTGCTTCGGTCTCCTGTTGTGTATCCTCGGGCCTTATGACCTCTCCTTCATAGTCTGCCCATACGTCCTTGATGGTTTGCCTCCTTTGGTTATGGTTACGTCGCCTTCTTCTTGTCCTGACCTGCTTAGAATCTTCAACTATATAGTTAGGGTCATTAAAGTAGCGGCGTACCTTCTCAGAGGGGAAATGCATATGGACTTCTCCGGTTCCAATGTAGATGATTGCTTTGACGGTGCCTAGGAACGGTCTTCCTAGGATGATGGGTGGATCGTACTCGTCGTCTCCCATGTCAATGACCTGAAAGTCTGTATGGACAAAATGATCGTTAATTTTAATAGGGACATCGGTTACTATACCTTCGACCTTTCGGGATGTCTGATCTGCCATCTGGAGCTGAGTGTATGTTGGTTTTAAGGGCATGGTCCCGTACAAGAGCTGATAGGTGACTGTGGCCATTATGTTGACGCCTGATCCAGTGTCGCAGAGCGCCTTCTGAAAGGAGTATCCATTGATTGAGCACTCAATGCTTGGCATACCTGGGTCGTCCTTCTTGATTAGGAACGGCGACTTGGGTCGTCGGTCTTGACCTCCTTGAACTGCAGTGACCATCTTAGCTGATTCGGTCCATCCTTGGTTGTTCTTGTTCTGCTTGTTCCTCCTGTTGGTCCTCTTCCTTGGTTCATGTTGGGGTTGCTCTGGGATTTGTGTAATCTTGTTCTTGAAGGAAAACGTCTCCTTCCTCCCCTTGATGTTGAAGTTGATCTTCGCAGCGCTGGCGTAGATGACAGCTCCCGAGGTGTTCAGGAATGGCCTTCCCAGAATAACTGGTGACCTCTCATCGGACCCGGTCTCTATCACCACGAAGTCAGCTGGAGCATACGAGGTACCAACTCGGACACACATGTTCTTTAATATTCCTTTAGGAAAGCTTAGTGTCCGATCTGCAAGCTGCAAACACATAGTTGTTTCTGATAAAGGATATGTAAAGAATTTTTCATAGAGTACCCTGGGCATAATGTTGACGCTGGAGCCAAAGTCGCAGAGTGCTTCTGGGAAGTCCACCATGCCGATGGAGATCGGGATGACGGGGCGTCCTGGGTCGCCTCTCTTGACTGGCAGAAGGTCATTATGTACTCCGACAGCGGGATTACTCCAATAGTTACCTGCATCAAACATGTCTACAAGATTTGCAGATTCTAATCCTTCCGGTTGTGATGGTATACCGGGGTTAGTAGCAGGAACAGCAGCAGCTATTTGATTTAACTGAGATTCAATCATTTTATTAAAGCTAATTTGGTTTTTGATGGCAGTAGAGAAATTATCCATTCTATTATTTATGTTTTCTAGTATTTTATTATTGGATGCCAATTTCTTAGACAAGTTATCCATTAGCTTTCTTTGATTAGACACTAACTCTCTCAGGGGTGGAAAATTATTATTGTTGTTGTAAGAGTTATTACCTTGATAATTACCTGAGTAGTTACCTGAGTAGTTAGGCCTCTGTTGATTCCAACCTTGATTTTGTTGAGGACGGTTGTAGTTGTTGTTGTTGTTGATGTACCTTGCATCCTCAAGCATCTCAGGGCAGTGATTGCCTAAGTGTCCAGTATCTCCACATTCCTCACAAGTCATGTGAGAGTCGTAGACGTTCATGACTTCTCTTTTGTCTCCAGCTTTGTCATCGAGCTTTTTCATGAGTAGGTCTAACTTTGCAGACAGCATGTCTACCTCCTTGAGCTGGTGCATACCTCCACCCTTCTTGCGTGTTTGAGTCCTCTCTTCGTTCCAACCTTGGTTGGACGCCATCTTCTCCACAAGGGCTGTAGCTTGTGGTATGGTGAGTGATAGAAATGCGCCTCCAGCTGCAGCATCCATGGTCTCACGAGCACTAGTGATGAGCCCATGATAGAAAGTCTACATAAGTAGCCAGCTCTCCATTCCATGATGGGGACATTCTAGGATGTAATCTTGAAAGCGCTCCCATGCTTCTGGAACGGATTCATCATGTTGTTGCTGAAAACTTGTAATCTTCCCACGGAGAGCATTGGTCTTGCCCATGGGAAAGAACTTAGCCAGAAAGTTCGTAGAGCAGAGTGCCCACGTAGTGTTCTTATCCTTCGTCGCGTAGAACCACTGCTTCGCTCTCTCCAATAGTGAGAATGGGAAAAGGCAAAGTAGTACGGCGTCTCTGGGAACATCTAATAAAGTGAATGTGCTGCAAATCTCTAGGAAGTGTTGGAGATGAGCACTTGCATCTTCGTGCGGCTTCCCACAAAACTGGTTGGCTTGTACCATGTTGATGAGCCCTGGCTTGAGCTCAAAGTTCTTGTCGATGGCCGCGGCAGGTCCAGTGCGGATGTTGTCCGTAGTGGGAGCTGAGAACTCGCGGATCGTCTTGTTCGCCATGGCTGCGAACTCTGTTGACAAATTCCGAATGAAACTTCGGCGGTCTTCTGAATTGGATGAAGTGTTGCGTCGAAGTGTTGACTTCTTGAGCTTGGCTCTTGCCCCTCTGATTAATGCTTCGGGGTTGTCAACAAAATTTTCTGGAAGATGTCCTCTATTCATACATCACCCTGCAAAACAATAAGAATGGAAAAATACAGGGGTAAATCTGTATGGGAGAATTGATGATCTCAATCACTTAATGATGCGAATGATGACTCAAATTCCGTATTCATTCCTTGTTAGTAAATCAACCTTCCCCGGCAACGGCGCCAAAAATGCTTGTTGGGCATTCTTAACGTCATTACCAAAAGTAGACTTAGTTTTCTAATTCTGATAACGGCGCCAAAAATGCCGAACCTATCCCTCATGCCACTTAAGCCAAGTTGTCATCCCCTGCATGACATGAGAGACGCGGTATTGAAATATGCAACTGCTCTTCTAAATAAATAATAAATAAGATCTGCAAGCGCACAGATTAATACCGATGTAGCATTTTAACCGGGAAGTATTCCAGGTATCGTTATTTATATTTTTACCACTGGGAAGGGATTACTAACATCAATGTTGATTATGGAATGGAATATAGGAATGAGTATCAATCATTGTATGTATAAGTGAGAGCATTCATCTATCTCTTGCATACAGGGGTAAGTGTCACATAAAATATAGATAAAGTATGAATGGTGACAAAGATAATTAATCTGATCAGCTAGCCACATATAATAATGATAAGCACCTCAACAGATATTCTAGCAAGTCATCAGCATGGTATTAGGACGAACTACAAGGATATTTCCTAAGTTATTCTTAACTATAAAGTCTAGCATATCATAGTTAGTGCAAGTACACTTGGCAATCATTGCGAGAAAGGACTACGCCCATGCATAGTGATATTATCAAGGAAGATGAGAAACATAGCAATCACTCCCCCGTAATAATGTTGCTCTGCCTGCCTTACACACGGGAGGGGGACTATATAAGAACCAACGAAGTTGTCACCATCGCGGACCACCCCACGATCCAGCATATAAGGTGCAATCGCAGATAAATATGGTCTAAGCACCACGCCTACACAATATTTATCATTTACCCATGGATCCGATGGATAAACGCTATACGATCCTAAACATGTATATAATTCCAATCTAACTAAGCCAAGCGTATAACTACGATAAACTAAGAACAATATAATCGCAAACATAAACAAGTAGAGCATAGTCATAATCAATATATTGAAATAGAACAAAGTTGTATTCATAATATTGAAGAATAAAGATGAACAATGAAGAACAGTAAAGGAATTACCAAGAATCCTCTTGACAGATCCGGAAACCAATCGAAGATTGACTCCTTCTAGTTCTAATCCTATGTAGCTATGCTATACTAGAGATCTAGTTGATGTGGTGGCTCTAGGGCTTGATCAGAGACTCTCCTCCTGAGATTAGGGTTTGAAGAATTGAGAATGAGGGAGTGCCTCCTCCAGGGGCCAGGGGTCCTGCTTATATAGCCCCCTCAAGTGAACGTGGGCCGTCGGATCAAACCGACATTAATCGCACGGTTTTCCTTGATCCCTTAGGTCGGTGGAGCATAATCCGCGAGACGGAGCCTGATTGGCTCTCAGGCTAGGGCGGGCGCCCTGCCTCTGGGCCCATTCGGCCTCCCATTCGATCTCGTGGCTTCTGGAGTCTTCTAGATGATAGAAAATCAGTGAACACGTTATTATCTCTATGTAAACCCGACGTGTGGGCCTTTCCTCCGTATTTCCTGATAACCCCCTGCAGAAACAGACAAACACCAAAACTCGTAGAATTCTGTCAGATAAAACCCTAAGTCTTGGTGTTGGTTGCATTTGGATCCTTTTCTTTATTTAGGCAGGGCGGGCGCCCTGCCTCCGGGCCCGTTCGGCCTCCCATTCGATATCGTGGCTTCTGGAGTCTTCTAGATGATAGAAAATCGGTGAACACGTTATTATCTCTATGTAAATCCAACGTGTGGGCCTTTCCTCCATATTTCCTGATAACCCCCTGCAGAAACAGACAAACACCAAAACTCGTGGAATTCTGTCAGATAAAACCCTAAGTCTAGGTGTTGGTTGCATTTGGATCCTTTTCTTTATTTATTTGATAACTATATTTGGTACTTAAGGACCGTCAACACACCACCAAGTGTACACCATCAATGTGCATGTGTGTTAGCATTTCACAAATATTTTCCAAGGCGTTATGTTAGCTCTCAACTAGATCCTAATGCATATGCTCAAGACATTGATCTAGTGGCACTTGATTCTCGAGCTAACCGTGATTGCCCCTCTTGATAGTCGGCTATGTATCCTAAATCCGGTCAATCACTTCTCTACTCAACTTAGACCGGCAAAAGATAAACCCTATGGTTATACCTTTGCCTTGCACTCTTAGATCCTTCTCTTCCACTTGATCATCAAGTCCACCATATTAGGTGCATCTCCACCATGATCGACATTTCATGTCCATGCACCGTTTCTTTGTGATCTTGTGGCCACCACTCCTTGCCACGTACACCTTCATCACATGTGTTGCTTATGCCTAACTCAAAACACTTAACACATGGCATTAGCAACTTGGTGTCATTAATTACCAAAACCAAACTTGGGCTTTCAATCTCCCCCTTTTTGGTAATTGATGACAACCATCACAAAGATATGAAATGAAGTCAATTTTCAATTTCGATAGCATTAGCTCCCCCTACATATGTGCTTCCATGAGTTTGGTTCAATTGTGCACATATGTATGGATTTGAATTTTGGGAGAGTTACTACTATCTAATTGATGCTAAGGTATATAGAATGGACCTTTGAAGCGTGATACCAATCGGAGTTGCCTTTATATACCATCCTTAGCATCGATGTAGCTAGACACCACTTGTAATACATCACTTGTAAAGATCACAAACACTAAAGTACCCCGTGAGATCAACATTATAAGCAATAGGTGTCTAGATACCACTTATAAAGCTACTCTCAACAAATCATCATTCAAGTTCTATTTCTAGCAATCACCATATAAGCATGAATATGAATTTAAGCTTTGCAATGCAACAATTCATCATGTTAATGCACATACAAATGCAACAAATAATTCATGAGCTTGCTCCCCCTACTTGTGTGCTCAATTTTAATTGATCCCTTTCCAATTTCATTCTCTCCCCCTTACTATAACTTTCTCCCTCTTTGCAATTTAACTTTTTATCTTTGTGACTTTTTCTATCTTTGTGACTTTTCTCTCCCCCTTTGTCAACAATCACCAAAAAGGTGCCAATTTTAGTGAGAGTCAAGTCAAACAATATGAGGGAGTCCAAATTATGGTTCAATCTAGATCACTTGCCTAGAATATGTAATTTGGTTTGATCCAAGGACAAGCTTCTTCACATCTCATAAAGTATAAGGGTTATCTTGACCATGTTGAATTACACATCATGAGCTCATTTTCTAGATTCAACACTAGGTTTGCAAGCCCATAAACATGTCATATGCTACCACTAGATCAATCAAACATAGAAGCAATAGTGGTACCATATATACATTAAAATCATTTGATTTTCATGAATGAGCCTATTTGTCATGCAAATATGTCTATATGTTCTAACCATGTCCTTAGCAAAGTATGGATGATATGCCAAACAACTTTACCTTGCTATGTCGGAGGAGAGGCATGTCATATAAGAATGTGGGGGTGCACTCATTTCAAGTTGGAGAAGTCAAGTATGTTCAATTCATTCTTCAACTTGTAAAATCTTTTCGCATCAAGTGGCTTTGTGAATATGTCGGCTAGTTGATCTTCGGTGCCAATGCTCTCAATGCTAATATCACCCTTTTGTTGATGGTCTCTTATGAAGTGATGCCTTATGTCAATGTGCATCGTTCTTGAATGTTGAACCGGATTTTGTGTCATCTTGATTGCACTTTCATTGTCACAAAACAACGGAACATTCTTGAATTTTATTCCAAAGTCATTCAAGGTGGCTTTCATCCAAAGCAATTGTGCACAACAACTACCGGCACTAATGTATTCGGCCTCGGCGGTAGATAGTGCAACACTATTTTGTTTCTTTGATGACCATGAAATAAGAGACCTTCCAAGAAATTGACAAGTGCCACTTGTGCTCATTCTATCAATCTTGCAACCACCATAGTCGGAGTCCGAATATCCAATTAACTCAAAATTAGACCCCTTTGGAAACCATAATCCAACATCATGAGTGCCCTTAAGATATCTAAATATTCTCTTGGTTGCTTTCAAGTGACTCTCTCTAGGTGAAGCTTGATATCTTGCACATTTAAACACACTAAACATCACATCCGGCCTAGAAGCGGTGACATAGAGCAAACTTCCAATCATAGACCGGTATTGCTTTTGATGCACCATGTTGCCACTAGCATCAACACCCACTTGATCATTTGTGCCCATTGGTGTACTCATTGGCTTAGCATCTTGCAATCCAAACTTCTTGATCATGTCCTTGATGTACTTCCCTTGACTTACAAAAGTGCCATTCTTCATTTGCTTGATTTGAAGTCCAAGAAAGTAACTAAGCTCTCCAATCATAGACATCTCAAACTCTTTTGCCATCATATTTCCAAACTCTTCACAAAAGTCTTGATTTGTTGATCCAAAAATGATATCATCAACATAGATTTGCAACACAAACAAGTCATTTCCAAGCTTCTTGGTGAAGAGAGTGGTGTCAACCTTTCCCATCTTGAACCCTTTAGAGAGAAGAAAGTCCCTCAATCTCTCATACCATGCTCTAGGTGCTTGCTTCAAACCATACAATGCCTTCTTGAGCTTATAAACATGGTTGGGCTTCTTGTCATCTTCAAAACTGGGAGGTTGCTCAACATAAACTTCTTCATTGATGTAACCATTAAGAAATGCACTTTTGACATCCATTTGATAGAGCTTGATGTTGTGTGCACAAGTATATGCTAATAAGATTCTAATTGCCTCCAATCTTGCAACCGGTGCATATGTCTCTCCAAAGTCAAGACCCTCAACTTGAGTATATCCTTGTGCTACCAATCTTGCTTTGTTTCTCACAACCATACCATCTTGATCTTGCTTATTTCTAAAGACCCACTTAGTGCCAATCACATTGTAGTTCTTTGGCCTCTCAACAAGTTCCCAAACTTGATTTCTAGTGAAGTTGTTTAGTTCTTCATGCATGGCATTTACCCAATCGGAATCCTTCAAAGCATCTTCTATTTTCTTAGGTTCTTCAAGTGACACAAATGAGTAGTGCTCACAAAAGGATGCTAATCTTGATCTAGTTTGAACACCACTTTAAATTCCACCAATGATTTGATCCAATGGATGATCCCTTGCAATACTAGTAGGTTGGAGTATTGGGAGTTGATTGCTTCCACTTGTTTGACCTTGAACTTGAGCTTCATCATGAGTACCACTAGAGCTTGCTTGATTTGTATCAATTTGCACATTTTGGTTGATCACATGAATATCGTCATCATCAACTTGCCTTGGCCTAACATCACCAATGTCCATGTTTCTCATTACATTTACCAATTGGTCTCCTCTCACATCATCAAGGTTTTGAGCTTCATTTTGAGATCCTTGGGTTTCATCAAACTCAACATCATGAACTTCTTTCAATGTGCCATTTGTGAGATTCCAAACTCTATATGCTTTGCTTGTGGTAGAATAGCCAAGTAAGAACCCTTCATCACATTTCTTTTCAAACTTGCTCAATCTAGTGCCTTTCTTGAGAATATAGCATTTGCAACCAAACACTCTAAAGTATGCAATGTTGGGCTTTCTTCCATTCAATAGCTCATATGGTGTCTTCCCAAGCTTCCCATGGCAATAAAGACGGTTGCTACAATAGCAAGCCGTGTTGATAGCTTCACTCCAAAATGAATGACTCACATTGTATTCACTAAGCATTGATCTAGCCATGTCAATCAAAGTTCTATTCTTTCTTTCAACTACACCATTGGATTGAGGAGTGTAGGTTGGTGAGAATTGATGTCCAATACCAAGATCATCACATAAATCTTCAATTCTTGTGTTCTTGAACTCACTACCATTGTCACTTCTAATCTTCTTGATGGTAGTCTCAAACTCATTTTGCACTCTCTTGACAAAAGACTTGAATAGATCATAAACATCACTCTTGTCATAGAGAAAGAACACCCAAGTGTATCTAGTGTAGTCATCAACAATCACAAAGTCATACTTATTTCCACCAATACTAGTGTATGTTGTTGGCCCAAACAAGTCCAAGTGCAATAGCTCAAAGCCTTTGATGTGCTCATTTCACTCTTGCTAGGATGTGTATTTCCAACTTGTTTGCCGGCTTGACAAGCACTACAAGGTTTATCCTTCTCAAAGGTGACATCCTTCAAGCCTCTAACTAAGTCATGCCTCAAAAGTTTGTTCAATTGTTTCATTCTAACATGACCAAGTCTTCTATGCCACAACCAACCCATACTAGATTTGCTAAGCAAGCATGATGTTAATTGTGTCTCACAATCATTGAAGTCAACCAAGTATAAGCTACCATGTCTAAATCCTTTGAATATCAAATTTGATCCATCAACACTTATGACTTCAACATTATCACTACCAAATATGCACTTGAAGCCAAGATCACAAAGTTGTGCCACCGATAAAAGATTGAAGTCCAACCTCTCAACTAGCAACACATTTGATATGCTCATGTCATTTGAGATAGCAATTTTACCAAGCCCCTTGACTTTGCCTTTCTTGTTGTTGCCGAAAGTGATAGCATCAAAACCACCATTTTGACTTGTATCAATTGATTTGAACATACATGAATCCTCGGTCATATGTTGAGTGCACCCACTATCAAGCACCCAATGCCTTCCTCCGGCTTTGTAATTGACCTACAAGATAAGATCAATTCTTTTTAGGTACCCAAACTTGTTTGGGTCCTCCAAGGTTAGTGACCAAGCTCTTTGGTACCCAAATGGCTTTCTTCTTTGAGCCCATCCATGGTGCACCAATGAACTTAGCATGAACACCATTTGTACCCTTGGTAAGTATATAGAAAGAATCAAACTTAATTGAGGATACATTAGCATTGGATTTCTTGTTCATGCAATGTTGCTCTATGTGACCAACTTGCTTGCAACTTTTGCAATAGCTACCATTGTTCTTCACAAAACGAGTCTTGTGAGGAGCAAAAGCGGCCTTGCCTTTCTTGGGGTTATAGCCCAATCCCTCTTTGTAGAGAGAAGCTCTTTGGCTACCTAAGCACATAAGCAAGCGGTCCTCACCACCATAAGCCTTAGCTAAGGTGTGATTGAGCTCTTTTACCTCCTTCTTGAGATTTTCATTCTCAACTATAAGTGTGGAGCCACGAGTGAAACCATCACTACTAGATGAGGATGATGTAGATGAGCTACATGAAGGGTTAGTGGGAGCAACAACAATAGGCTTATGAAAAGATTCGTCAATTATATCACATGATATGCCTATGTTGCAAGTTTTAGCTTTCTCAACATTAGTTGGCATGTTTTCACATTTTTCAACTAGAGAGGAATGAGCTTCTTCAAGCTTAGTGTGAGACTTTTGAAGCTTCTTATGGTCTACCTTTAGACTCTCATAAGATGCCCTAAGCTCATCAAGTTCTTGCATAAGGTTTTTCTTTTCCTTAAGCAAGCCCTTGCACTCCTTTCTAGATTCTTTAAAATGTTGAGTGCAATCTTCTAGCATAGTGATTAGTTCATCTTTAGTGAATTCTTCTTCATCACTATCATTATCACTAGCATTATCATGATCACTCTCATCGTCGGATGATACCTTAGCGGCCTTAGCCATGAAGCATGATGGAGTGTTAAATATGGAGCTCTTCTCTTGAATAGCAATGCTAGCATGCCCCTTCTTCTTGCTCTTGTTGTCATCCTCTTCATCACTTGAGGAATCATCACTATCCCATGTAGCAACATGAGAATCATTCTTTTTCTTATGAGAGCTCTCCTTCTTTTCTTGCTTCTTCTTTTGCTTCTTCCTCTCCTTCTTGATAGCATCTTCATCATCACTATAATAAGGACACTTTGCAATGAGATGATCCTTGCTATGGCATCTAAAGCATCTCATGGTATGCTCATTCTTCTTGGATAAGTTCTTCCTTCTTCTTGCATGAAAGCCTTTCTTCTTCATGAACTTGCCAAATTGCTTGACAAAGAGAGCCATCTTCTCATCAATGTCATCACTATCACAAGAGCTTGAGTCTTCTTCACTTGATGATTCAATCTTGGATTTGCCCTTGGATGTGGTGGCTTTGAATGCCACACTCTTCTTCTTCTCATCATCCTTCTTCTCACTTTCCTTCTTCTTTTTTTTGACCAACTCCTCTTTCTCATCATCTTCTCTATATGAATCATCGGTCATCACTTCTTGGAATACTTGTTGAGGAGTTGAATCCTTCAATGTAGTCCTTACTAGCACGGTGATCAATGTATCAAATCTCTTGGGCAAGCTTCTTAAGAACTTCATAGAGAATTGGTTGTCCTTGACCTCCTCACCAAGTGCCTTGAGCTCATTCACAACGACTTGCAATCTATGAAATATTTCCGGTATACTCTCATCTTCTTGCATCTTGAAGCTAGAAAACTTTTCTTGCAAGATATATGCCTTAGCGGTCTTTGTGCCTTCGGTGCCCTCAAACGTTTCTTCTAACTTGGCCCAAGCATCATGTGCAACTTCTATGTTCTTCACTTGCTCAAATGTCTTGTCATCTAATGCCTCATGAAGAGCACTAATGGCAATATCATTGCATTGGAGCTTCTTCTCTTCCACCGGTGTAGGTGCCTTCGGATTAGCAACCTCAAATTTTGTTTCGGTGACCTTCCACACTTCTCTATTGATTGACTTGAGGTGTGCGGTCATCTTAACCTTCCAATATGCATAATTTGTGCCATCAAAGTGAGGTGCCTTCTTGGTGTTGTTGATGTGCAAACTTAATTGAGCCATTTCTTCTTCACCGTAGGTTGTTAAGCCTCAAATAAATGGTGCCTCGGCTCTGATACCACTTATAAGGTCCAAAAGGCTAGAGGGGGGTGAATAGCCTATTTAAAAAATCTACAAGCTTCACTAAACAACCACGTTAGTATAAAAGATGGCTAAGCTAATTCTAGCACTAGCTCAACTACACTATGCAAGCCACCTATACAATTCTAGTGAAGCAAGGCTATGATCTCTAATACACACCAACAAGACTAAGTCACTAAGCTACTTACTCCTATGTGATAAAAGCTACACTAGGACTAATACAAAAAAGTAAAGAGCAAGTGACTTGATTCTTATACCAACGATGTAGAGAAGTAATGCACTTGAAGAATCAATCACAATGATCAACCACAAGAGAAATCCTCGGCAAAGAGATGACACAATATTTTTTACCGAGGTTCACTTGCTTCCCAGCAAGCTACTCCTCATTGTGGCGATGCACCCACTTGTCGGTTCGCGAGCTAATCGACTATCAAGAGTCGAGCCCTCGGCGGGCGCCGCACAACCGCAGACAAGATGGGGATCCTCCAAGCCACGAGCTTCACTAGAGTATCCAATTTGCGAACTCCCGCGGGGAAGGATCAAGAACCCCTTACAACACTTGGTGAGGGCTCCAACAATCTCCAATTGCGAGCTCAATCACCTCCGCTGCTCTAAGCCGTCTACCGTATCGGGAAACACGGAAGAGTAATAAGAAATCTACAGCAACTCGAAGATCAAGTGCCTCTAGAATGCAACTCTCAAGCAATGCACTTGAATCTCACTCAATCTCACTCAAGATGTGCAACCAAGCAAAGAGATGAGTGGAGGGGTTGTTCTCTAGCTCAAAGGATGTCTCTAGGTCTCAAAATGTGCAAGAGTTATCCTAAAACCCCGGACATCCTCTATTTATAACGAAGAGGTACGCAGCTAGCCGTTACGGACGACGCAGCAAAAATCACACTGACCGAACGCTCCGGTCAGGGTGACCGGACGCGTCCGGTCACTACGCGACAGCAAGAAACAGTGCGCGTTAGAACTAGCCGTTGCCGTGACCGGACGCGCTCAACCGATTGACCGGACGCGACAGAGCCCGCGTCCGGTCGCGTTCTAGTAAGCTCCCGTCGAGACCGGACGCGTCCGATCGCACGTGACCGGACGCGCCGCGCGTCCGATTGGCACTTCGCAGCTCTCTGCTCCTCTGGACGCCTGACCGGACGCTCCGGTTCCGTGAGGGACCGGACGCGCCAGTCGCGCACTCTCCTTCTGCGCACAGGTGAACTGACCGGACGCGCTGGTCAGGCCAGACCAGCGTCCGGTCACAAACCCTAGTGCCCGCGCCACGTTGAACTGACCGGACGCGTCCGGTCAAACCGAGACCGCGTCCGGTGCAGCGTCCGATCGCCACAGTGACCGCCGTTCGCCTCCGTTTCTTTTCCGACTTCCGGCGCAATAGAAAATAGGCATTTCATTTTCTCGAAAACGCCTGAATCCCGCGCTCGCATGCTCGGCGGGAGGGAGAGCGAACCCCAAACCCCTCTCTACCGCTCAAACACCACCGCCTTCGCAAATGTGCTAACACCACCAAGTGTACACCATCAATGTGCATGTGTGTTAGCATTTCACAAATATTTTCCAAGGCGTTATGTTAGCTCTCAACTAGATCCTAATGCATATGCTCAAGAGATTGATCTAGTGGCACTTGATTCCCGAGCTAACCGTGATTGCCCCTCTTGATAGTCGGCTATGTATCCTAAATGCGGTCGATCACTTCTCTACTCAACTTAGACCGGCAAAAGAAAAACCCTATGGTTATACCTTTGCCTTGCACTCTTAGATCCTTCTCTTCCACTTGATTATCAAGTCCACCATATTATGTGCATCTCCACCATGATCGACATTTCATGTCCATGCACCGTTTCTTTGTGATCTTGTGGCCACCACTCCTTGCCACGTACACCTTTATCACATGTGTTGCTTATGCCTAACTCAAAACACTTAGCACATGGCATTAGCAACTTGGTGTCATTAATTACCAAAACCAAGCTTGGGCTTTCAGCCGTGCCGCCATCTCCGCCGGCGAGCCTCCTCCGGAGCTCCCGCGCCGCTCGGAGTTGGTGCGCTGGGTGCGCCTCGGAGCGGGGAGCACGTTGGTGCCCTCCCCGTCACCGGAGACATCACCGGCGGTGAGTTTGCCACCGGTCAGCGCCGCCCTGCGCTGCTCCGGCTGGCAACCGGGCCTCGTTGACCCGAGGGTCCCGCGTGTCAGCGAGTGTGGGTGCACTGCACCGGGTGCATCCAACGATTTCCTGGTGGATTTTTAAAAGAGTTTGGAAAAATGATTTTCAGAATTTATGAAATTGCTTTGAAAAATCATATCTCCAGATTTATAGCTCCAAAAATTATGAAACAAAATTTGTAGTGTTTCTCTTGAGTAGATCTACAGTTTAAAAATATTTCATGTTAATTTTGTGACACTTTTCTGTGTAGATTTATTTAATTGCTATAAATGCTGATATCTTAGAAAATGTGTAGTAAATAAAATAATAATGGAAAAAATGTGATTCTTGTTGCATTAATCTTTCTTAGTGATGTACTTTCTAGGAAAAATACTTGTGAAGTATGTTCTGTGAGAAATTATTGAGGTGTAGTTCAAATGCCTTTAATTGATAATTTTTGTTATTTTTAGTAGAGAGCTAAATTTTTATAAAACATACATGTGATATTTTTTGTAATATGCTAGTTTACTGTAAGTAACATAGGAAAATGTGAAATCTGTTGTTTGATACTTTTTCTAGCACAAAATAATTTCATGCTCATTATTATGCTATAACTTGTTTATTTTGTATAGATAGTTTTACTTATTCAATTCTCATGAAATTTTTGTAGTAGGTTAGTTAGGGTAAGGGTAAGCTACCATATTTTTTGTAGATTTTTATCTGCAACAGAAATAGGTGTTGATGTGTAACCCTAGTTAAATAGGAAATAAAAGGTTATTCCTTATGAGAAATTAAAAGTAATAAAATATGTTTGGTGTATCTTTGAAGCATCAATATGTCTTGCTGATGTTGTTTGATGGGTTAGGTTAGTAAGATTTGACAACTTAGGATCACTTGTAGGTGTAAATTATGTGCTAACTAGTAGAATAATAAGGTGCATGTTTTAGGGTACATGTTCTTGGATGATGTGGACTACCTTGTAGAAGATGTAGTCATAATCCAAACTGCCCATTCCATGTGCTCATCTGTATATCATGTCATCAGAGCATTCCACCGTTTACGATACATCATTCGCATGTGTACTTATGCACTCGCATCATACAGGATCGCAGGAGGAGTCGTAGGTAGCAGTACCGGAGGAGCAAGCTTGGACCGGTCAGTAGGAGCCCCAGGCACAGGAGGTGCTCGAGGAAGAAGAGCCAGGCGAGGAGCTGCCCGAGTGCGTAGACCACCAACCTAGCTTGTTCGAAAGAGGCAAGCCCCGGGCATTTTAAGTCTCCTACTTTATAAAAGTAATTCCTTATTACATGAGTTATAATTATATATATGTTGTTGCATTAAGTTATAGGAGCTGAGTGAAACCGTTGTTGCATTTATTATCCTTGTTCACCTGATTACCTTTACCCTGTTAGGTCAGGATCGAGTAAATTGCTTAGCCATGCTTAGACCGGTAGAAGTCGGGTGATTTCCTGTCACCTGCGAGTTATAGGTGGATACCTGGTCATGGTTAGCTGTAATTGTGATCATGGAAAGTAACCAAGTGTTGGTAGATAAAGGAAGACCGGGTGGAGTCTTATAGGGTTTTGGAATATAGTGATTCCGTCTGTGTCGATTAAGGACCGATCGTTGCTCGTCCCTCTTGTCATGTTGAACGCATGCCTCACATTTAGCTGGCCGAATAAAGTACCTTTCGACCGCGAAGCTAGTGACACTATTTTGAGCCGAGATAAACTCAGATTGGTAGACTGGTGCCGAAGGGGGGTGTAACGGGAACACGAAGAGTGAGCCCAAGGTACGCCCTGGCAGTCGGGCGGTCCCTGGGTAGTGTGATCCATGATTGTTATCCCACGGCTACTTGGAAAGTGTCATTGGTGATCTAAGCGACCTTGACGGGGGAAGCATGGTTTGTGTGAGGAATAAATCACCAGCTGGTTAGGAATTGATTCGAATCGCCATCGCTCCTGGATAGTGAGCACTTGACTCGAGCTACGGCATCGTAGTAACAAGAATGGAACACTGATGGTTAAGTGAATGATGTTGGAAATGCTAAACCTGATATGGTAATTTAGATGCTAATGATGAATCAAGTGATTGCTTTAGCAATAGGTGCTTACCTAGCTTGAATAGGTTATAATAAAAATGATGCAAAAAGTACTTAATTTAGTTATTCATAATAACTTATGCTTTTCGCAAATGAGTCAAGCCAGTCCACTGTATAAAAGCCTTGCATGCTCCTTGGTGTCCTTTATTTCTGGTTTTTGACGGGTAAGTCTAGCTGAGTACATTCTCGTACTCAGGGCGTGGTTCCCATTGTTGTTGTAGATGGTCAGATATACTATGGGTACTGCTCCAACTATCTGTATCCGGCGATGGGTGACAACTAGGACCTTGGGCGTTGGTCACTCTGTTCGTCTTATCTAATGCTTCTGTGGACCGTGACTATCTTCTGGCACTGTGTTTGAACTAAGTGTGTGTGGTTTAAAACTACTTGTTTCCACTATGTTATTTTGAACTATGTTGTAATAACTTTTATTCCGAACTCCGATGTATTCAACTCTTGTTGCGAACTCTATGTAGCATGTGAATTGTGGCTGCTAAATCAGTACGATCTTGGTTGTATGTTGGTTGGTTTGAAATCCCTCGTGATTTCACGGAATCTCGGGTTATACGGGTTTAAGTTTGATAAATTATCTGCCTCGGTGGAAGATTTTCTTACTTAATCTCGTATAATCATGTTGATCCGTTACAGCTAGCATCGGAGCATGGTTTAGCATGTTACTGTTCACATGAGTATTTAAAAACAAAACTATGTTTTCTACTAAGCTTTTAAACTTAAGAGTGTGCCAGTGGTCATATCCTTTATGCCCAGTAAGGACTCTAGGTAGCTTATTTAAGTACTAACTTGGGGGGTTTGCATCATATTTTAAATTTCGTCGCTCATACGGCGTGCTATTGTATGAGTACCATTCACTTGAGTGGTAATGTATAGATCAATTACCTCTACGCCTTGGTAAGTGAGAGTTGTGAGAGCATGATCGGATACACTGCCGATCTAGGAAAGTGCTCATGTGATGCCGAAACACTTACGTGCCATGCACATGTTCGTATAAAGGTATCCAAATTGTGGGAATTCCGTCATGTGGTGACGATGCCGTCAATAGGACGACGATTCGGGTAGTTGTTACCGTTATACTCATATCTGGGGATGCGTGTAGAGCGAGTAGCTTACTTTATTGCTTTCTTGCATAATTTCATACTGTGAGGTTTGGGCTGAAATGACTTTCTGTAGGTACATAACAGCGCTATCGAGTAGTACGTATTAGTTACGTTTACAAGAGATCATTGTATGCCACCGTTTATTCCGTTAGTAGTTGTTAATTTTCTAAGTTTGTGAGGACGTACGGAACGTGCATGCATCATGTTGTGCATTTCATTCATGGCATTGTTCCTCCCCTTATAAGTTGATTATCTCTTTTCAATAAAAATGCCAACTTAAAAATTTGTTCTCACCGTGGTAATAAAATTTTGCTACAGATGGCACGCACCAAGCAGATAGCCCGCAAGTTCACCGGCAGAGCTCCCCGTCATTAGCTTGCTCCACGCACTCGTCAGCGCCACACTTTTCTTGGAGAGTTTGGGATGCCTACGCTCTTGTGGAGAGTGCTCAGCTATGTAGGCTATCCTGATGGAATGGAGCCCCGCTACTTTTGGTCAAATGAGCAGTTGGGAGAAGGACTTTTGGTGACTGTGGAAGCAGTAGTTCGTCCCCAAGGTGATGGTTCTAAGTGGACTGGTTGGCGTTTTGAGTCAACTAGCAGGACCGCTGAAGAAGCCGCTGAGAGGGCAGCCTTTGGGATACTGAGGGATATCATGGATCGCTTTCCTCAGGAGTTGGCAGCAGCTATAGTTGGAGTCTTTCCGAGGGGCAACCCCTCCACTGACTCGTGGCAGCAGGCAAGAGGAAGATCCCTGGAGATTAGCGTAGCAGAAGCACAGAACAGTGACAACCCCGCAATGAGTGCCATGTTCGCAGTGATGAAGGCCTTCGATGGAGTGGAAGGTAGTCTGAGACGTGTGTCCGGTGCTCTTAGTCAGGCTCGTGACGACCGACGTCAGCTTCAGAGAGATCACGATGCCGAGATTGAGAGGCTCACCGCAGAGATGGCTTAGTTGACCCGTCAGAGGGATCAGGCTACCCAGAGGACTGTGGTTTTCGAGGGAAATGTACGTGCCTTGAGAGAGCAGGTTGGGCAACTGACCACCGCCAACAGGAACACTGAGCGCATGTTGACTCATGTGCTCCACCAGAGGAATGAAGCCTGGTCTGCAGAGAATGTGTTGAGGGCTCGACAGTTTGACCTAGAGTAGCAGCTGGCCAATGCAGAGGAGTATAATGACAACCTGCATGAGGAGGTTCATCGGCTGAACAATCAGATCAACCCCTATGTTCCTCCTGGTGCGACAGAGATGGATTTGGATGAAGACGAAGATCCCGAAGAGCCCGAGGCACCAGCTGAGGAGAACGACGACGTTGTAGATGTTGTGTCAATTGGAATGACTTATTGTGCCCCTATTTTATTGTATGAATTTATTCTCTCTAGTGAATTCAGTACGGCATAATTTTTCATTCACTCGCAATTTCTACAACATCACCTAATAATTACTGTTGCTGAAACATACAGATGCCGAACACTCGTCGTACCGTGTATGGTGCTGCTGAGGCTGGTGGCAGTGCAGCTGGTAATGATGACCGTGATCCACCACCGCCTCCTCCACCCTACACTGCGGAACAGTTTTTCGCACAATTTCTTGGAAGCCAACGCAACATGGAGAGCATGCAACAGAATATGGAAGCTACATTGCGCAGTATTGCAGATAACACCCGTCGGGGGATAAACCCGGGTGGGCACGAAGCAAACCAGTACAACAGTTTCAAGGATTTCATGGACACCCATCCACTGATTTTCAAGGAAGCTGCAGAACCCTTGGATGCAGAAGAGTGGATTAACACTATGGAAGATAAGTTCCGTGTCTTGAGGATGACTGAGTGTTGAAAACCGAGTATGCAGCTCATCAGCTTCAAGGTCCGGCAGGAATGTGGTGGAAGCACCACCGTACCACTTTTCCTCCCCATGCCCATATCACTTGGAGGGAGTTCACTAAAGCATTTCGTGGAACATACATTCCACCTGGTCTGACGGAGATGAAGCTTGGGGAAATTTTGGCACTGAATCAAGGCACGAAGACTGTAACTCAATATCTGCATGCATTCAATAACCTAAGCCGTTATGCTCCTGATATGGTGAATACTGATGCCAAGAAGATCGCTAGCTTCAAGAGAGGCCTGAATCCCAAGATGATGAAACATGTGGGTACCAATATGAGGACTGGTTTCAACGACTTTGTTAGTGACTGCTTGAAGCAAGAGAAGAACAACAATGTTTATGCTGCCTCCGAGATCCGTAAGAGAGCTTTCGAGTCAGGTCCGTCCCAACCCAGAGCCCCGGTGGCCAACCGTCCAGCTTATCGTTCACCTGCCCCTGGTGCAAGGTTCAAGCCACCGCAAAGGAAGAGTCAGAATACTCAGCAACCTCAGAGGAACCAGAAACCATTCAAAATGGCATTGCCTCAAGCAAAGGCAGGACAAGGCGGTTCCTCTGGAGCTGTGGCACAAGTGAAGGGACCGTTCTTCAACTGCAACCAACCCAGGCACTTTGCCAAGTTTTGCCCCTACCCTAAGAAACAGCAGACGCAGTATCAGGCTCGTGTGCACCACACCACTGTGGATGACATCCCAGAAGGAGAACCGGTGACAGCTGGTATGTTTTCTATCAACAATCATCCTGTAGTAGTCTTGTTTGATTCCGAATCATCCCATTCATTTGTAAGTCAAGCATTTGTTAAGAGGCATGAGCAAAAGATAGTTGAATTGGAATGTGCATATAGAATCAGTTCAGCCAGGGCTGATCTGTTGACTAATCAGATAGTTCAGGGAGTAACCCTAAACATATCAAACCGGTGATATAAGCTTAATTTGATAGTCATGCTAGGGTTAGTTTTGGATGTGATTATGGGTATGAACTGGATGAATAAGATGGGAGTAGTAATTGATATTGGAGGAAGAAGTATCTCTCTTAAGGAACCAAGTGGGGAAGGCACCTTTCAGGTAGTCCTACCTCAGAAAGTATACCTAGCTAGCACGACTTGTGCTGTCCAAACTACTCTGCTAGCCAAGATTCCAGTAGTCTATGAATTTCCAGATGTGTTTCCAAATGAGTTACCTGGACTTCCACCAGACCGAGATGTTGAGTTTGCCATTGAGTTAATTCCTAGAACAGCACCGATCTCGAGAAGGCCCTATCGGATGCCTCCAAATGAGTTAGCAGAATTGAAGAAGCAAATCTAGGATCTGCTAAAGAAAGGTTTGATTCGTCCCAGCTCGTCTGAATGGGGATTCCCCGCACTGTTTGTGAAAAAGAAAAAGGATAATTCCTTACGCATGTGCGTGGATTATCGGCCCCTGAATGCTATGACAATTAAAAACAAGTATCCTCTTCCTCGGATTGATATCTTGTTTGACCAATTATCTAAAGCCAAAGTGTTCTCTAAGATAGATTTGAGATCAGGGTATCATCAGATCAAGATTAGGCCGCAAGATGTGCCTAAGACTGCGTTCTCTACCAGATATGGTTTGTACGAGTATCTTGTCATGTCCTTCGGATTGACAAATGCTCCTGCATACTTTATGTATCTGATGAATTCTGTTTTCATGCCAGAGTTGGACAAGTTTGTGATTGTGTTCATTGATGACATATTAATATACTCAGAGAATGGAGAAGATCACGCAGAACACCTTAGGATTATCTTGACTAGACTCAGAGAACATCGACTGTATGCTAAGTTTAGCAAGTGTGAGTTCTGGCTTAAGACAGTTCCTTTTCTCGGTCATGTGTTGTCTAAAAATGGAATTTCAGTAGACCCTAGTAAGGTGCAAGAGGTTATGGACTGGAAGTCACCAACCACAGTTCATGAAGTTTGAAGTTTTATTGGTTTAGCCGGATACTATCGTCGCTTCATACCGGATTTCTCGAAGATTGCCAAACCAATGACAAGTCTGTTACAGAAGGATCATAAGTTTGTCTGGACAGAGGAGTGTGAGACAGCTTTCTGCACCTTACGAAAGTTGTTGACCACTGCTCCTGTTCTGGCACAACCAGATATAGAAAAGCTGTTTGATGTGTTCTGTGATGCATCTAAGAATGGGTTAGGATGTGTGCTAATGCAAAACGGAAGGGTCATTGCTTATGCCTCATGACAATTGAGGAAGCATGAGGGTAACTATCCTACCCACGACCTGGAGCTTGCAGCAGTTGTGCATGCTCTAAAAATTTGGAGACACTACCTGCTAGGGAATGTGTGTAATATCTTTACAGATCATAAGAGTCTTAAATACATTTTTACCCAGTCTGAGTTGAATATGCGACAGAGAAGATGGTTAGAGCTGATAAAGGATTATAATCTGAATGTGCACTATCATTCCGAGAAGGCTAATGTAGTAGCAGATGCACTGATCAGAAAATCACATTCTATGGGTGTGCAACCGTTGTTTGAAGAAGGATTCAATTTATTACATCATGTTGTGTTGCATAATATTCAGATCAGTTGTACTCTAGAGAGCCAGATCATTGAAGGTCAGAAAACAGATAAGGGAATATTTCATATCAAGGAGAAAATGAAGAGGGAACCCACCAAACACTTTCGATTGGATGACTAAGGGGTAATATGGTTTAAAGATCGCCTGGTAGTACCCAAGGATAGAGAGCTCAAGAACAAGTTGATGGATGAGGCTCATCATTCTAAGCTATCTATTCACCCTAGGAGTAGTAAAATGTACTAGGAGTTGAGACCCCGTTATTGGTGGACTAAGATGAAAAAGGAGATTGCAGCGTATGTTGTTCGTTGCGACATGTGTTGTAGAGTTAAAGCTCTTCACATGAGACCCGTAGGACTTTTGCAACCCTTGTCTATACCCAATTGGAAATGGGATGATATAAGTATGGATTTTATCACTGGTCTTCCCACCACCCAAAAAGGATATGATTCGATTTGGGTAATAGTGGACCGCCTTACCAAATCAGCTCACTTTCTGCCAGTTAAGACAACTTTCTGACCACCTCAATATGCGGAAAAGTATATTGCTGAGATTGTCCGATTACATGGTATACCAAAAATGATCGTGTCTGATTGTGGTTCACAGTTTATCTCTCATTTTTGGGAACACCTTCATAAAGGTTTGGGCACTAGTTTGATTCGTAGTACAGCGTACCACCCATAGACAGATGGGCAGACAAAACAAGTTAATGATGTACTTGAAGATATGCTTAGAGCTTGTGTGCTATCATCCAGAGGCTCATGGGAATCCTGGTTACCGTTGGCAGAATTCGCCTACAACAACAGTTACCAAGAGAGTATCAAGATGGCACCTTTTGAAGCCTTGTATGGCAGAAAGTGTAGAACACCGTTAAATTGGGTGGAGCCTGGAGAAAGAAGGTTTTACGGAATTGATTTTGTAGATGAGGTAGAGAAAAAGGTCCGTATTATCCAACAAAACATGCAAGCTGTCCAGTCCCGTCAGAAGAGTTATGCAGATAAGAGAAGGAGACCATTGGATTTCCAAGTGGGTGACTACGTCTATTTGAAAGTTACCCCAATGAAGAAGAAACAGTTTGGAATCAAGAAGAAACTGTCTGCTAGATATATAGGACCATACCAGATCATAGAGAAAAAGGGTCCCGTGGCGTACAAGCTGCAGTTACTAGAAGAGATGAGTTTGATCTTTCCCGTCTTTCACGTATCACAGTTGAAGAAGTGTCTGTGTGCTTCGGAAGAGAGAATAGAACCTCAGGGTATTCGGATCAAGGCAGACTTGGAATATCGTGAACAACCGGTTCGAGTTTTAGATACCAAGGACCGAGTCACTCGAAATAAAGTGGTAACAACCTACAAGATTCAGTGGAGCCATCATGATGAGAGTGATGCTTCATGGGAAACAGGAGAATATCTTCAAACCGCGTATAAAGATTTTTACAATAAATGGTTCGTAACTCAAAATCTCGGGACGAGATTCTTATAAGGGGGGAGGGTTGTAACACCCCTGGGTGTTAAGCATGCATTACCATCCAAAGCATAAAGCATTAACATCACATACTTGGTTATCATTGCATGAAATGTAAGCCCTGTAAATTTAAAGTTGAAAAACAATTACTTAAAACCCAAATGGTGCATTTAAGTGCTAAAGAGTGGTGAAATTTTGTGTAACTACAATTTTAGATAATCTAGAATAAATAAACATGATTTTTGGAGCCACTCTTGTATTAAAAATTTCCTCTAAATTTGCTTTTAAAAATATTCTAGAAAAATGAATTTCTACTTAAAAATTTAGCTTTAAATCCCAAATTCAAAATCTATTTAGAATTTTGAAATGTGCCCTACATGAAAGTTGTAGAGAATTAAATTTTGAACAACTTTTATTTTGGGCAAAAGTTCTGAAAACCTCTTTTTCATCTTCAAATTCAAATTTGAAACAAATAGAGAAATCTGCAAATTATTTAGAAAAAGAAAAATGCTTTTTCTTCCTTAGCAGGCCGCGGCCACCCTTCCGGCCCACCCGCGCTGGCAGCCCGGCCCGCGTCGGCTTCCTCCCGCCCGCGCGCGACGCCGTGGCACCGCGGCAGGACTTGGCCGCCGCGTGGCCGAGCGACGGCGACGCCGCGCGACACGCGCCCCCGGTGGCCCCCGCGTCCCCCGCGCCCGCTTACCCCCTCCACGCGCTCGCCCGCCTCGGCTGCTCCCTCCATTCCCTCCTCTCGCTCCGCGGCAGCACGCCAGCAGCAGCTGCGCCCCGCCGCGCCATTGCCGGCTCCCGAAGCTCCGCCACCGCCGTACGCGCCCGTGGCTGCTTCTCCGGCCAATTCCTCCCGGCCTCAGCTCCGCCCCGCTTCCCTCCATCTCGTGCTCGCTCCCATTCCGCCGCTCGAGCTCAGGTGAGGGCCAATTGGCCGCTTCCCTTCTCCACTGCCGCCATGGCCGCCGTTGGCCGGCGTGCATGGCCGGAGCTCCCTAACCCTTCACGCCTCCTCTGGTCTTAGGCATCAGCTTCCCCTTCGCCTCGCGGTGCTCGCGCTCGCCTTCTCGACCGCTCCCGTGGCCTGCATTGGCCGGCCGACGAACTCCAACGCCGCCGTGCCGCCATCTCCGCTGGTGAGCCTCCTCCGGAGCTCCCGCGCCGCTCGGAGTTGGTGCGCTGGGTGCGCCTCGGTGCGGGGAGCACGTTGGTGCCCTCCCCGTCACCGGAGACGTCACCGGCGGCGAGTTTGCCACCGGTCAGCGCCGCCCCGCGCTGCTCCGACTGGCAAGCGGGCCCCATTGACCCGAGGGTCCCGCGTGTCAGCGAGTGTGGGTGCACTGCACCGGGTGCATCCAACGATTTCCCGGCGGATTTTTAAAAGAGTTTGGAAAAATGATTTTCAGAATTTATGAAATTGCTTTGAAAAATCATATCCCCAGATTTATAGCTCCAAAAATTATGAAACAAATTTTGTAGTGTTTCTCTTGAGTAGATCTACAGTTTAAAAATATTTCATGTTAATTTTGTGACAGTTTTCTGTGTAGATTTATTTAATTGCTATAAATGCTGATATCTTAGAAAATGTGTAGTAAATAAAATAATAATGGGAAAAATGTGATTCTTGTTGCATTAATCTTTCTTAGTGATGTACTTTCTAGGAAAAATACTTGTGAAGTATGTTCTGTGAGAAATTATTGAGGTGTAGTTCAAATGCCTTTAATTGATAATTTTTGTTATTTTTAGTAGAGAGCTAAATTTTTATAAAACATACATGTGATATTTTTTGTAATATGCTAGTTTACTGTAAGTAACATAGGAAAATGTGAAATCTATTGTTTGATACTTTTTCTAGTACAAAATAATTTCATGCTCATTATTATGCTATAACTTGTTTATTTTGTATAGATAGTTTTACTTATTCAATTCTCATGAAATTTTTGTAGTAGGTTAGTTAGGGGTAAGGGTAAGCTACTGTAATTTTTGTAGATTTTTATCTACAACAGAAATAGGTGTTGATGTGTAACCCTAGTTAAATAGGAAATAAAAGGTTATTCCTTATGAGAAATTAAAAGTAATAAAATATGTTTGGTGTATCTTTGAAGCATCAACATGTCTTGCTGATGTTGTTTGATGGGTTAGGTTAGTAAGATTTGACAACTTAGGATCACTTGTAGGTGTAAATTATGTGCTAACTAGTAGAATAATAAGGTGCATGTTTTAGGGTACATGTTCTTGGATGATGTGGACTACCTTGTAGAAGATGTAGTCATAATCCAAACTGCCCATTCTATGTGCTCATCTGCATATCATGTCATCAGAGCATTCCACCGTTTACGATGCATCATTCGCATATGTACTTATGCACTCGCATCATACAGGATCGCAGGAGGAGTCGCAGGTAGCAGTACCGGAGGAGCAACCTTGGACCGATTAGCAGGAGCCCCAGGCACAGGAGGTGCCCGAGGAAGAAGAGCCTGGCGAGGAGCTGCCTGAGTGCGTAGACCACCAACCTAGCTTGTTCGAAAGAGGCAAGCCCCGGAGCATTTTAAGTCTCCTACTTTATAAAAGTAATTCCTTATTACATGAGTTATAATTATATATATGTTGTTGCATTAAGTTATAGGAGCTGAGTGAAACCGTTGTTGCATTTATTATCCTTGTTCACCTGATTTCGAGCCGAGATAAACTCAGATTGGTAGACTGGTGCCGAAGGGGGGTGTAACGGGAACGCGAAGAGTGAGCCCAAGGTACGCCCTGGCAGTCGGGCGGTCCCTGGGTAGTGCGATCTATGATTGTTATCCCACGGCTACTTGGAAAGTGTCATTGGTGATCTAAGCGACCCTGACGGGGGAAGCATGGTTTGTGTGAGGAATAAATCACCAGCTGGTTAGGAATTGATTCGAATCGCCATCGCTCCTGGATAGTGAGCACTTGACTCGAGCTACGGCATCGTAGTAACAAGAATGGAACACTGATGGTTAAGTGAATGATGTTGGAAATGCTAAACCTGATATGGTAATTTAGATGCTAATGATGAATCAAGTGATTGCTTTAGCAATAGGTGCTTACCTAGCTTGAATAGGTTATAATAAAAATGATGCAAAAAGTACTTAATTTAGTTATTCATAATAACTTATGCTTTTCGCAAATGAGTCAAGCCAGTCCACTGTATAAAAGCCTTGCATGCTCCTTGGTGTCCTTTATTTCTGGTTTTTGACGGGTAAGTCTAGCTGAGTACATTCTCGTACTCAGGGCGTGGTTCCCATTGTTGTTGTAGATGGTCAGATATACTATGGGTACTGCTCCAACTATCTGTATCCGGCGATGGGTGACAACTAGGACCTTGGGCGATGGTCACTCTGTTCGTCTTATCTAATGCTTCTGTGGACCGTGACTATCTTCTGGCACTGTATTTGAACTAAGTGTGTGTGGTTTAAAACTACTTGCTTCCACTATGTTATTTTGAACTATGTTGTAATAACTTTTATTCCGAACTCCGATGTATTCAACTCTTGTTGCGAACTCTATGTAGCATGTGAATTGTGGCTGCTAAATCAGTACGATCTTGGTTGTATGTTGGTTGGTTTGAAATCCCTCGTGATTTCACGGAATCTCGGGTTATACGGGTTTAAGTTTGATAAATTATCTGCCTCGGTGGAAGATTTTCTTACTTAATCTCGTATAATCATGTTGATCCGTTACAGCTGGCATCGGAGCATGGTTTAGCATGTTACTGTTCACATGAGTATTTAAAAACAAAACTATGTTTTCAACTAAGCTTTTAAACTTAAGAGTGTGCCAGTGGTCATATCCTTTATGCCCAGTAAGGACTCTAGGTAGCTTATTTAAGTACTAACTTGGGGGGTTTGCATCATATTTTAAATTTCGTCGCTCATACGGCGTGCTATTGTATGAGTGTCATTCACTTGAGTGGTAATGTATGGATCAATTACCTCTACGCCTTGGTAAGTGAGAGTTGTGAGAGCATGATCGGATACACTGCCGATCTAGGAAAGTGCTCATGTGATGCTGAAACACTTACGTGCCATGCACATGTTCGTATAAAGGTATCCAAATTATGGGAATTCTGTCATGTGGTGACGATGCCGTCAATAGGACGACGATTCGGGTAGTTATTACCGTTATACTCATATCTGGGGATACGTGTAGAGCGAGTAGCTTACTTTACTACTTTCTTGCATAATTTCATACTGTGAGGTTTGGGCTGAAATGACTTTCTGCAGGTACATAACAGCGCTATCGAGTAGTACGTATTAGTTACGTTTACAAGAGATCGTTGTATGCCACCGTTTATTCCGTTAGTAGTTGTTAATTTTCTAAGTTTGTGAGGACGTACGGAACGTGCATGCATCATGTTGTGCATTTCATTCATGGCATTGTTTCTCCCCTTATAAGTTGATTATCTCTTTTCGATAAAAAATGCCAACTTAAAAATTTGTTCTCACCGCGGTAATAAAATTTTGCTACAAATGGCACGCACCAAGCAGACAGCCCGCAAGTCCACCGGCAGAGCTCCCCGTCATTAGCTTGCTCCACGCACTCGTCAGCGCCACACTTTTCTTGGAGAGTTTGGGATGCCTACGCTCTTGTGGAGAGTGCTCAGCTATGTAGGCTATTCTGATGGAATGGAGCCCCGCTACTTTTGGTCAAATGAGCAGTTGGGAGAAGGACTTTTGGTGACTGTGGAAGCAGTAGTTCGTCCCCAAGGTGATGGTTCTGAGTGGACTGGTTGGCGTTTTGAGTCAACTGGCAGGACCGCTGAAGAAGCCGCTGAGAGGGCAGCCTTTGGGATACTGAGGGATATCATGGATCGCTTTCCTCAGGAGTTGGCAGCAGCTATAGTTGGAGTCTTTTCAAGGGGCAACCCCTCCACTGACTCGTGGCAGCAGGCAAGAGGAAGATCCCTGGAGATTAGCGCAGCAGAAGCACAGAACAGTGACAACCCCGCTATGAGTGCCATGTTCACAGTGATGAAGGCCTTCGATGGAGTGGAAGGTAGTCTGAGACGTGTGTCCGGTGCTCTTAGTCAAGCTCGTGACGACCGACGTCAGCTTCAGAGAGATCACGACGCCGAGATTGAGAGGCTCACCACAGAGATGGCTCAGTTGACCCGTCAGAGGGATCAGGCTACCCAGAGGACTGTGGTTTTCGAGGGAAATGTACATGCCTTGAGAGAGCAGGTTGGGCGACTGACCACCGCCAACAGGAACACTGAGTGCATGTTGACTCATGTGCTCCACTATGTTATTTTGAACTATGTTGTAATAACTTTTATTCTGAACTCTGATGTATTCAACTCTTGTTGCGAACTCTATGTAGCATGTGAATTGTGACTGCTAAATCAGTACGATCTTGGTTGTATGTTGGTTGGTTTGAAATCCCTCATGATTTCACGGAATCTCGGGTTATACGGGTTTAAGTTTGATAAATTATCTGCCTTGGTGGAAGATTTTCTTACTTAATCTCGTATAATCATGTTGATCCGTTACAGCAACGTTCGTGGTCGAGTTCGGCAATCGATAGCTAGCGTTTCTAGTAGCTTGGTTTTGCAACTTGGCTTTCATTCCAGCGTAAAGTACTTAGAAAAACCTCAAGTCCGGGATTGCTTGGCATTGCCGTGTTGAGCACCATCATTCGTGAATTCGAGTTAGGAAGGGTTGCTATGTGTTAGCTTGGGTTGCTAGCCTCATAGGTCGTCTCGGGTTTGGCAAGGTCGGTTCGCGGTCGGTTGTCACCGATTAGGAGTTTTCGAAGCTTTAAAAATCGTGCTTGAGCGTAGCGTCGGGATTTTGAGCGCGATCACCGCTCGTGGTTGCCGCGCCATGTGTCTGGTTGGCTCTGTCCACGCGCGGCGCGTGGGTGCTGCCCCCCCTTCGTAGTGCACTGTTTCGGTTGATTCCCTGGGCGTTCGCGTGTGAGTTTGGCTTTGCTGCCGCTGCCCTCCCTCTCCCTTCCTGTCATGCGCCGTCATGTTTGCTTCCGAGGTCGGCGGGTGTCGCGTCCATGCCTGGCCCCAGCACGGCGCTGGCTGGTCGGTGGCCGCGCATGCGCGTAGCGCTGCTCCTCCGCTTGCTCCTGCACGCCTCAGCGTCCCCACTTCGGCCGAGGATGTGACTTGGGCACTGACGCGTTCTGCCCCCCTCCCCCACCTCTCTTCCTCTGTCCGCCTGGTGGTGGGGGTCGCTGCAAGTAGCCAGTCGGGAGAGGCCACCATCGCCAATTCAACCGTGCCCTGGAGTTCGCCGCCTAGTGACCCTACCTACCGACCTCACCTCGCCTCTAGAGCGGCCCCACCGAGCTCCAATTTTGGAGTTGCTCGGCGTCGGGCCATTAAGGCCAAGCTCAGCCGTGCTCCCTGGTAGCCCTCCCCGGTTACCTCAAACCCCAAATTGGGTGCTCTGCTAGCCTTGCCGTATCACCCGCTCCATCCTGCGCACCGCCTCGGAGTCCTGTTGCCACCTTGCCGCCGTTGGCGTGGCCACACTGCCGTGGTGCACCGCCGCACCCGTCGGGTCGCCCGTGGTCGGCTCAGCTCAGGTAACCTCCAGCCGTCCCATCACTACGGTTAGGACCAGGGTGGATCACCGAAGCTCACCCGCCCTCTTGGTCGCCCCCGCAGAGCCCCTGCCCTCTGGAATGTCGGCGCCGTCCTCGTCGGTTGGCCGTCGTCGTGGGGAGGCCGCACCATCCCGTCTCCGGCCTCCGAATCGCTGCCCCGTGCTTCGCATCTTCACCTAGGTGAGCATCTCCCCCTCAATTTAGCAGTAGAAGCTTCCCTTTGGCCGGCGCAACCGGTCAGTGCTAGCCAACGCCGCGCCGGTGTGCGGAGGCGCGTCGGGGACCGCCTGGTGGTAAAGATGGGTTTTTAGAGGGGTGTTCTTGCAAGGTCTGTGAGTGTAGGAATAGTGCGTAGCTGGGTCACGCCATTAGTAGCTAGTTTGGGGTCTCTGTTGCAAAGCCGTCAACGCGCGCGGGCTCCTCTCGGCCGTGGGCCGCTTTGCGCAGTTGTGGGCCGCCCCGCGTTCTCGGGCCGGACGCGCGGGCTGCGGGCATGCGCGCGCGCGCTGTGCATGAGTGGGCCGCGTAGTTCGGCTGCGCCAGGAGTTTGGGGTTTCATGTTTTAGCGATTTTAGAAATGCTTTGGTGATTTAGTTTTTGAACCAAACTTTGATGAATTTTAGCAACTGGTGTAGGTGTCCAAAAATCATGAAACCACTTTAGTTGAGTTCCTAAATTCATGATCTACCAAGTGGTACCTTCCTTTCATGCGTTGCTGTGATGTTGATAGGTCGATTAAATCAATGCATAAGGTAGTGAATTTTAAGGCAACCAATCTTGTAGGAATTTTTGTGGCAAATATAGGGTAGCTCTAGCTCTAAAACTTTTACAGTAGCTTCATGATGTCATTAGATGCTGTAACACTCCGGTGTTACGCAATGCATTTTGCATAGCAATCATATTGCACCGCATTCATAACATCATGATCATGTGTGATAATTTATAATTTGATTTAAACAAAAGCTTGAAACTAACTATGTGATGAATTATATTAATATGATAATCACATTGCACCAAAAACATTGCAACTATACATTTTACATCACTTGGAATTCTAGTTTAAAATTTTGGAGCAACTAGATGACACAAATTTTGTCAAAACTTGTTCAAAAATAATTATGAAAAATATTCAAAATTATCCCTTATTTTAGCTTTTATTCTGCCATTCAAAATCTATCAAGGATTTTCAGTTGGCCCTTTAATCAAAGTTGTAGAGAATTTAATTTTGAGCAACTTTTATTTTTGGGCCAAGTCCATAAAATGTCTTCTTCTTGTTCAAAATGTAGTTTGAAGTTTGAAATGCATTTGAAATTGAATTTAGAAAATTTGAAAAATGAAATTTGCCTTAACAGGCCGCAGCCTCCTTTCTCGGCCCATTCGCGAGGTAGCCCGGCCCAGCCGCCCGCGCCCGCCACCCGCTCGCCCGCACCCGCGCGCCGTCGCTGCGCCACGCCGCGACCGCGGCAGAGGAATCCCGCCGCGTGGCGACCCCGCGCCGGCGTTCCCCCGCCGCGCGTCATCCGCGGCCTGCCACCGCACCCACGCGCCCGCCTTCACCTGCTGATGCCCGCGCACTCGCTCACTCGCGCCCGCACTTCCTCTCCTCCCCTCTAGAGCCGGGAGCTCGAGCTCCGCCCTCGCCGCGCCCACCGCTCCGCCGACGTCGAGCTCCCGCACCGTCGCGCCATTTTCCGATTGCTCGCGCCCACAGCTCCGCCTCGCCTTCCCTCGGCTCACGCTCGCGCTTGCGCCGCCTTCCGAGCCCTAGGTGAGCTTCTCCGCGCCTCGCCACCGACGGCCATGGCGCCACCGCGCGCGGCCTCCCGCCGAGGCGGCTCCCCGCTACCCCTCTCACCTCCCTAGCTCCAAAAACGGATTCGCCCCTTCTTCGCGGTTCTCATGTGCTCCTTGCTCCGTCCGCTCGCGACCGGAGACGGCCGCTGGCCGGTGGCCGTCGCCGCGCTGCCGCGGCCAGGGTCGCCGCCGTGGCGTGACCGCGGCCGCACCCGACCGCGCGAGGCCAGACCGGCCTTGGGCCGAAGCCCGAGCCGGGCCGGCTCGCTCTCCGCTCCCCGCGCGCGTGAGCAGGCCGCGAACCGCCGTGGGCCGACTGTTTGTCTCGGGCCGGCCCAATCTCGTTAACAGAAAAACCATTTTCTATTTCTTTTATTATTCTTGATGAAAAACACTTTGGAAAATGTTTTCTTGGTCATTTTAGCTCCAAAATTGGTGAAATAAATTTCTATGTACTCATTTGAATCAGATCTACAATATAAAAATGTTGCATGCCAATATTTCATTACTTTTCTGTAGTGTTTTATTTAATCTTTGAAATTGGTGTTTTCTTGAAAAATTGATAAGAAAATGTAAAAAAAATCAGAAAAATGTGGTTCCAAGTTTATTAATCTTTTTGTGTCATGTACTTGCTAAGGAAATTTTATATCATGGTTGTTCTGTAGAAAAATATATAGTTGCAGTTCAAATGCTTTCTATCACTAATATTTGTTATTTTTGTTATTTAAATAAATTTGAATAAAACATGCAAGTGATAATTTTTCTATAGTGTTTGTTTAGGGAATAGATAGTAGGAAAATTCCTAAATCTGTTGTTTGATACTTTTCATAATGTAAAGTATTTTAAATATCCATTTTAGGCCTTAGTTTGTTATTTTTGTATAGGCAGTTCTAGTTATCCAAATACAGTAAGAATCTTGTGTTAAGCTATTCTTGATATTAGTAATCCACTGTAATTTTATAAGATTTTTCTGAGCTACTAAAATATGTGTTGCTGTTCAACCATAAGGCTAATTAGGGTTTCTATTCATTCTTAATGCAAATCTAGTTAGAAAAATATACTTTGGTGTATCTTTGAAGCATCTTAGCTGTCAAATACTCTTGCATGGTAGAAATTAGTGGTGGTAGTTTTCGAGTACATGTTCTTGGATGACGTAGACTACCTTGTAGAAGAATCATAAGTTCCTCATAATCCGATAACGTAACATATCCATTACATCGCATGCATTCCGCATCATCATCATCTCATGTCACCTCTGCAATGCATCTATGCATGTTGCACTTATATTTCTGCATCATACAGGATCGCAGGAAGTGGTTCCGACAGTTGTTCCCGAGGACTCAGAGGAACAGCCCGAGGTGACGGAGCCGGAGCCAGCAGAAGCAGAAGAGGAGTCCGGTGAAGAGCTTCCGGAGTGCCCTGGCCATCGTCCCTGTACCTTCGAGCGAGGCAAGCCCCGGAGCATTTCTCCCCCGGTTTGCAAATAATTATTTATTAATTTTACTTAATCTGATGCATTAAGTTTAGGAGTTGTTTGCAAACGTTGCTGCATTATACCTTGTTTCACCTTGCTTTACCCGATCCTTGTCACCCTGGTGTCTACGGCCAATAACCGCTTAGCTTGCTCAGACCGGTAGAAGTCGGGTGATTGCCTGTCATCCGCGAGCTATAGGGGATTACCTGTTTTTCTGTGAAAGAAAGTCATGTGAGAATAACTAAGTGTGGAAATGAATTTGAGACCGGGCGGAAGCTTGCAGGGTTCTGGACTGTAGTGTCTTCCGTCTGTGTCGGTTAAGGACCGTCCGATGTCGGGCCTCGGGTCATGTTGAACGCATGCCTCACATTTAGCTGGCCGAATAAAGTACCTTTCGACCGCGAAGCCGGGAGATTATTCGGGCCGAGTGGATTGCCCGCAACGCACTGTACCGGAGCAGTAGTGGCAGGAAACGGGGGCGCGATGATAAGGCCAAAGAGCAGTCGGGCGGCCCCCGGGTACATGTGGTTCCTAGCAAGCTCGCGACTTTACCTGAATGGTTGACTCGGTGACCAATACCTCACTTTAGCGGGTGAGTGAGGTTTGTGTGAGGAATAAATTACCAGCTGGTTAATAATCGATTCGAATCGCCATCGTTCACTGGATAGTGAACACTTGACTTGAGTTACTTCATCGTAGTAATATTGATGAAACACTTGGATAGTTATGAGGAAATGACATGGTAACTATTGTTAATTATCAATGGTAATCCTTGCTTGCTTAATTACATGGTTACTTTAGCATAAGTGCAAAGATAGTTGACAGGAGAATAAAGAATTAAAATATTGCATGCTTTTGTAAAAGAATTGATAAGCTAAAAATGCTTTTCTTGCAAATGAGTCAGCTACCCCACCAAAAAGCCTATCATGATCCTTGGTGTCGTTTTATTTTTGGTTCTGTCGGGTAAGTCTAGCTGAGTACCTTCTCGTACTCAGGGCTTTGTTCCCACTTGTTGCAGATGGACAGATGTACTATGGTTATTGTATCAACTGTCTCTACCCTGCGCTGGGCGAAGTCTAGGACCATGGGCAATGGTCACTCACTACTCCTCGCCTGATGCTTTTGTGGGAGATGATCGCGAGCTGGCACTTTATTTTGGAAAGTTGTGTGCGTGTGTGTGCGCTTTGAACTAATGCTTCCGCTACTTTATTCGAAACTGGTTTGTAATAACTATGTTTAAACTCCGATGTATTTTGTGCCGCAAACTGCTATGTAACTTATGACGGTAATCGCTAAACTTATTACGATCTTGGCTGTGATGTGAAATGGTTTGAAATCCGTCGAGATTTCACGGACTACCGGGTTATACGGGCTTAAGTTTGGTAAATTGTCCGTTCGTTGGATGATTTTCTTACCTAATCTCGTATAATTGGGCGGTTCTGTTACAGCTGGCATCGGAGCAAGGTTTAGCGTAATGACTGTTCATAAGTGTTTTTAAACCAAAACTCTGTTTAAAAAGTGTGATTTTGAAACTAAAGGTGTGCCAGTGGTCATATCCTGTATGCCCAGTTAAGGACTCTAGGTGGCTATTTAAGTACTAACTTGGGGTTATGCACCATATTTCTTTTTCGTTGCTCATACGGCGTGCTATTGTATGAGTGCCACTTAATTGAGTGGTAATGTATGGATCAGTTACCTCTACGCTTTGGTAAGTGTGAGCTGTGAGAGCATGATCGGATACACCGCCGATCTAGGGAGAGTGCTTATATGATACTTGGTTAATTACATGTTTTACACATGTTTTTATGAAAGTGTCGCATGTGTGGGTGTTCCGTCCGTTGAGGCGATGCTGTCAATAGGACGATGTGTTTGGGTAGTTACTACCGTTGTACACGCATCTGGGGATTCGTGTAAAGCGTGTAGGTAGATTTACTGCTTTCATGCATTCATGGGGAATGGGCTGAAATGAAGTTTTCTACAGGTACATAACAGCGTATCGTGTAGACCGAATTAGTTACGTATATGAGAGATCGTTTGTATGCCACCGAATTCACCGTTAGATGCTTTTATTTCATAAGTTTGTGAGAACATAAGACTCGTGCATGCATCATATTGTCCGTGCATTCCATTCATGACATGCATTCCTCCCCTTATAAAAGGATTATCCCATTTTGATAAAAGTGACCTCAACTAAAATATGTTCTCACCGGGTAATTAAAACTTGTGCTACAGATGGCCCGCACGAAGCAGACTGCCCGTAAGTCCACTGGCGGAAGAGCACCCCGTCGTCAGCTAGCCCCGCGGGAGCACCGCAACACGGACACTTTTCTAAGCGAGTTTGGCATGCCCACCTTGCTTTGGAGAGTGCTCCATGATGTGGGGTACCCGGAGGGACAAGAGCCAGTTTACTCTTGGAGCGAGAGCCAGTTAGCTGAAGATGGACTTGCTGTTGTAGAGATCACCGTCCCTGCTCTTGGTGATGCGCCAGAATGGGATGGTTGGCATTTGGAGTTCGAAGGACGCACTCCAGTCGAGGGTGCAGAGGGCGCAGCTTTTCGCGTCATCCGAGACATCATGAGCAGATTTCCCAATGAGTTGGCAGCAGCTTTGGCCGGTACTTTCCCGAGAGATGATCCTCGCGATGCCATTTGGGTACAGCCGCAAGGAAGTGCCCTAGTTAGAGGCCCCAGTGAAGGACGGGCTAGCGACAACCACACCATGAGTGCCATGTATGCAGCCATCAGAGCATATCAAGGTCTGGAGAATACCTATTGGACCTTGACTGGTCTACGCGGTGATGATCGGCTTGAGGCAAGAAAACAGATGAAGAAGCAAGCACGTGCCATAGCTAGCTTGCAGGAGCAGTTGGCTGACATGAGCTTGCAGCGGGACCGAGCTCTCGAGAGAGGCGAGAGTTCCATGTAGCAGGTACAGAGGTTGACTCAGGCCAACAGGAATGCAGACCGCATGATGGAACAGCTAGTACAAGAAAGGAATGAAGCCTGGAACGAGAGGGACCTTCTGAGGCAGAGGGTCGAGGAGCTAGAAGAGTACAATGCCAACTTGCATGAAGAGTTTCATGCCCTCTACAACGGGATGGGCCCGTATGCTCCTCCAAACGCCGCTCAGATGGACATCGACGACGACGCTGCTGCTGAAGGTAGCGATGGCGACGCCTCCGACCTCGACGACGGCCCCGAGGAGTAGGATAGTGTCCTGCATTAGTAGCTAGGCTTGACGCGATGGCCTTCTTTTGGTCTCCATGTATCATGTTGTATCCTGTTCGACCTTGAGGCTGACGATCTTTGGAGTTTGGTTGTGTATGCGATACCCGAACGCATAAAAGTCCAGTGTGTGTATGTTGGCAACGTGGTTGTATGGAACGCAATGTTGCTTTTGAAGTAACTTAATAGGTGCTGTTGTTTAATTGGAATGAAATTATTGCGCCTCTGTTTTCCTTGTATGACTTGTTCTCTCCAATGAATTCAGTATGGCATGATTGTTCATTCGGACACAATTTTACAACTTCACTCAATTGTTGCTTGTTGCTAAAATATGCAGATGGCCAACACTCGTCGTGCTACGTATGAAGCCGCTGAGACTGGTGGCAACGGTGCAGGAGCTGGTGGAAGTGGTGCAAACAACGTCAACCACCAGGAACCACGTCCAGAACCACATTTGCCCCCTCCTCCGCCGCTCACTGCAGAGATGTTCTTCACACAGTTTCTTGGGAGTCAACGCAATACTGAACAGTCACAGAGGAATATGGAAGACTTTCTGCGTACCATCGCTGAAAATGTTCAAAGAGGAAATAACCAAGGTGGTGGCCATGGAGTGAACCAGTACAGCAGTTTCAAGGATTTCATGGATACTAGGCCACCTATTTTCAAGGAAGCAGCCGAGCCACTCGATGCCGAAGAATGGATCAACACTATGGAAGATAAGTTCCGTGTGCTGAGGCTGACGGAAGTTCTGAAAACAGAGCATGCTGCACATCAGTTACAAGGACCAGCAGGAATGTGGTGGAAGCATCACCGCACCACTTTTCCTCCCAATGCCCAGATTACTTGGAGGGATTTCACTGAAGCTTTTAAGGGAGTTTATATTCCCCAGGGTTGGTTGAGATGAAGCTTGGAGAGTTTCTTAGCCTTGAATCAGGGTACCAAAACTGTGACACAGTATTTGCATGCCTTTAACAACTTGTGCCGCTATGCTCCAGACATGGTTGACACAGATGCAAAGAAGATTGCTAGCTTCAAGAGAGGGTTAAGTCTGAAGATGATGAAGCATGTGGGTACCAATACCCGCAACAGATTCAACGACTTTATCAGTGATTGTTTGAAGCAAGAAAAGAACAATAACGCCTACACCGCGTCCAAGAATCGCAAGAGAGTGTTTGAGTCAGGACCATCCCAATCTAGAGTTGTCACTGCAAATCGTTCATCTTATCGTCCGTCCGCTCCTGGTGCAAGGTTTAGGCCGCCGCAGCATAAAACCCAAAATTACAAGGGGCCACAGAAACCGTACAAGACGGCAGTGCCGCCAACAAAGACCAACGTAGCTGCAGAACAGAGCAACTCCAAGGGAGCTATAGGGTTTGCTGGTACAGTGAAAGGGCCCTGCTACAACTGTGGTCAGCCAGGCCACTTTTCAAAGTTCTGCCCTTATCCGCCTAAAAAGAAGCAACAGACTTACAATGCTCGTGTGCACCACACCACCATTGATGAAGTTCCTGAGGGAGAGCCTGTAACTGCTGGTAAGTTTCTTGTGAACCATCACCCTGCAGTTGTTCTTTTTGATTCTGGATCCTCGCATTCTTTTATGAGTCAAGCATTTGCACGGAAGCATGAACAACTATGCACAGAATTGAGTTATGGTTATCGCATAAGCTCAGCAGGAGCTGATGTGTTTAACCAATAAGATGGTTAGAGGGGCAACCCTTGAGTTAGGTAGTCGGAAGTTTTGAGTGAACCTGGTAGTGATGCCTGGGCTAGTTTTGGATGTAATAATAGGAATGAACTGGATGAAAGACTGGGAAGCAGTCATAGATACAAGCAGTCGGATGCTTACCCTTAAAGATCCCCAGGCAGAGGGTACTTTCCAGGTACCATTGCCTAAAAGAACAGATCTTGTGAGTGTGACCTGTGCCATGGAAGTTGCTCCTATCCATCAGATCCCAGTAGTGTGTGAGTTCCCGGATGTGTTTCCAGACGAGTTGCCTGGCCTTCCTCCAGATAGAGATGTTGAGTTTGGAATCGAGTTGATCCCCGGGACAGCTCCAATTTCGAGGAGACCTTATCAGATGCCTCCGGATGAGTTAGCTGAGTTGAAGAAACAGTTGGAAGAGTTATTAAAGAAGGGGTTTATTCGCCAAGTAAGTCTGAATGGGGATATCCTGCCTTGTTCGTAAAGAAAAAGAAAGAGGGTACTCTCAGGATGTGTGTGGATTATCGACCTCTTAATGCTGTAACCATCAAGAATAAATATCCCTTGCCTCATATTGACGTTTTGTTTGATTAGTTAGCTAAGGCTAGAGTGTTCTCCAAGATAGACTTAAGGTCTGGGTATCATCAGATAAAGATTAGACCACAAGATGTTCCGAAAACCGCCTTTTCTACCAGATACGGGTTGTACGAGTATCTTGTTATGTCATTTGGACTAACAAATGCTCCTGCATATTTTATGTATCTGATGAATACGGTTTTCATGCCAGAGTTGGACAAGTTTGTAGTTGTCTTCATTGATGACATTCTAGTATACTCTGAAAATGAGAAAGATCATGAAGAGCATTTGAGAATTGTCTTGACCAGGCTGCGAGATCATAAGTTATATGCTAAGTTCAGCAAATGTGAATTTTGGTTGAAGAAAGTTCCTTTCCTCGGTCATATTCTATCTGAGAATGGAGTTTCTGTAGATCCGAGTAAAGTGCAAGAGGTTATGGATTGGAAGACTCCAACCACAGTGTCAGAAGTCAGGAGTTTCCTAGGGTTAGCTGGTTACTATCGCCGTTTTATCCCAGACTTCTCGAAGATTGCCAAGCCAATGACAAGTCTGTTACAGAAAGATCACAAGTTTGTGTGGACAGAGGAGTGTGAGACAGCTTTCCATACCTTGCGAAAACTGTTGACCACTTCTCCAGTTCTTGCACAGCCCGACATCGAGAAAACATTTTGATGTGTTCTGTGACGCATCAAAAACAGGATTAGGGTGTGTGCTAATGCAAGAAAGAAGAGTCATTGCTTATGCCTCCCGGCAGTTGAGAAAACATGAAATCAATTTATCCGACACATGATCTTGAGCTTGCCGCTGTAGTGCATGCCTTAAAGATTTGGAGACACTATTTACTGGGTAATGTGTGCAACATTTTCACCGATCATAAGAGTCTCAAGTACATTTTCACCCAACCAGAATTGAACATGAGACAGCGAAGATGGTTAGAGCTAATCAAAGACTACAACTTGAATGTACAGTATCACCCTGGGAAAGCCAATGTGGTAGCTGATGCTTTAAGCAGATCTCTCTCTTTTCTCCCTTTTTCCTTTTTTTTCTTTCTT
>CM039582.1:46510981-46534358 GCA_022457205.1 Saccharum spontaneum
CCGCACTATTTCAAGGAAGCAGCCGAGCCACTCGATGCCGAAGAATGGATCAACACTATGGAAGATAAGTTCCGTGTGCTGAGGCTGACGGAAGTTCTGAAAACAGAGCATGCTGCACATCAGTTACAAGGACCAGCAGGAATGTGGTGGAAGCATCACCGCACCACTTTTCCTCCCAATGCCCAGATTACTTGGAGGGATTTCACTGAAGCTTTTAAGGGAGTTTATATTCCCCCAGGGTTGGTTGAGATGAAGCTTGGAGAGTTCTTAGCCTTGAATCAGGGTACCAAAACTGTGACACAGTATTTGCATGCCTTTAACAACTTGTGCCGCTATGCTCCAGACATGGTTGACACAGATGCAAAGAAGATTGCTAGCTTCAAGAGAGGGTTAAGTCTGAAGATGATGAAGCATGTGGGTACCAATACCCGCAACAGATTCAACGACTTTATCAGTGATTGTTTGAAGCAAGAAAAGAACAATAACGCCTACACCGCGTCCAAGAATCGCAAGAGAGTGTTTGAGTCAGGACCATCCCAATCTAGAGTTGTCACTGCAAATCGTTCATCTTATCGTCCGTGCCGCTCCTGGTGCAAGGTTTAGGCCGCCGCAGCATAAAACCCAAAATTACAAGGGGCCACAGAAACCGTACAAGACGGCAGTGCCGCCAACAAAGACCAACGTAGCTGCAGAACAGAGCAACTCCAAGGGAGCTATAGGGTTTGCTGGTACAGTGAAAGGGCCCTGCTACAACTGTGGTCAGCCAGGCCACTTTTCAAAGTTCTGCCCTTATCCGCCTAAAAAGAAGCAACAGACTTACAATGCTCGTGTGCACCACACCACCATTGATGAAGTTCCTGAGGGAGAGCCTGTAACTGCTGGTAAGTTTCTTGTGAACCATCACCCTGCAGTTGTTCTTTTTGATTCTGGATCCTCGCATTCTTTTATGAGTCAAGCATTTGCACGGAAGCATGAACAACTATGCACAGAATTGAGTTATGGTTATCGCATAAGCTCAGCAGGAGCTGATGTGTTAACCAATAAGATGGTTAGAGGGGCAACCCTTGAGTTAGGTAGTCGGAAGTTTGAGTGAACCTGGTAGTGATGCCTGGGCTAGTTTTGGATGTAATAATAGGAATGAACTGGATGAAAGACTGGGAAGCAGTCATAGATACAAGCAGTCGGATGCTTACCCTTAAAGATCCCCAGGCAGAGGGTACTTTCCAGGTACCATTGCCTAAAAGAACAGATCTTGTGAGTGTGACCTGTGCCATGGAAGTTGCTCCTATCCATCAGATCCCAGTAGTGTGTGAGTTCCCGGATGTGTTTCCAGACGAGTTGCCTGGCCTTCCTCCAGATAGAGATGTTGAGTTTGGAATCGAGTTGATCCCCGGGACAGCTCCAATTTCGAGGAGACCTTATCAGATGCCTCCGGATGAGTTAGCTGAGTTGAAGAAACAGTTGGAAGAGTTATTAAAGAAGGGGTTTATTCGCCCAAGTAAGTCTGAATGGGGATATCCTGCCTTGTTCGTAAAGAAAAAGAAAGAGGGTACTCTCAGGATGTGTGTGGATTATCGACCTCTTAATGCTGTAACCATCAAGAATAAATATCCCTTGCCTCATATTGACGTTTTGTTTGATTAGTTAGCTAAGGCTAGAGTGTTCTCCAAGATAGACTTAAGGTCTGGGTATCATCAGATAAAGATTAGACCACAAGATGTTCCGAAAACCGCCTTTTCTACCAGATACGGGTTGTACGAGTATCTTGTTATGTCATTTGGACTAACAAATGCTCCTGCATATTTATGTATCTGATGAATACGGTTTTCATGCCAGAGTTGGACAAGTTTGTAGTTGTCTTCATTGATGACATTCTAGTATACTCTGAAAATGAGAAAGATCATGAAGAGCATTTGAGAATTGTCTTGACCAGGCTGCGAGATCATAAGTTATATGCTAAGTTCAGCAAATGTGAATTTTGGTTGAAGAAAGTTCCTTTCCTCGGTCATATTCTATCTGAGAATGGAGTTTCTGTAGATCCGAGTAAAGTGCAAGAGGTTATGGATTGGAAGACTCCAACCACAGTGTCAGAAGTCAGGAGTTTCCTAGGGTTAGCTGGTTACTATCGCCGTTTTATCCCAGACTTCTCGAAGATTGCCAAGCCAATGACAAGTCTGTTACAGAAAGATCACAAGTTTGTGTGGACAGAGGAGTGTGAGACAGCTTTCCATACCTTGCGAAAACTGTTGACCACTTCTCCAGTTCTTGCACAGCCCGACATCGAGAAACATTTTGATGTGTTCTGTGACGCATCAAAAACAGGATTAGGGTGTGTGCTAATGCAAGAAAGAAGAGTCATTGCTTATGCCTCCCGGCAGTTGAGAAAACATGAAATCAATTATCCGACACATGATCTTGAGCTTGCCGCTGTAGTGCATGCCTTAAAGATTTGGAGACACTATTTACTGGGTAATGTGTGCAACATTTTCACCGATCATAAGAGTCTCAAGTACATTTTCACCCAACCAGAATTGAACATGAGACAGCGAAGATGGTTAGAGCTAATCAAAGACTACAACTTGAATGTACAGTATCACCCTGGGAAAGCCAATGTGGTAGCTGATGCTTTAAGCAGAAAGTCGCATTGTCTGAATATGCAACCCTTACTGGAAGATGGTTTCGATCTAATGCACCCTGCCGTACTACATAGTATTCAGGTCAGTTGTTCCTTAGAGAGTAAGATTATAGAAGGTCAGAGAGCAGACAAAGAAATATTCCACATCAAAAAGAAGATTCAAGAAGAACCCTCGAAACACTTCAGGGTGGATGAGCAGGATGTGTTGTGGTTCGACAACCGTCTTGTTGTTCCAAAGGATAGAGAGCTTAAGAATAAAATTATGGATGAAGCTCATCTCTCTAAGTTGTCTATTCATCCTGGCAGCAGTAAAATGTATCAAGAACTAAGACCTCGTTATTGGTGGACCAAGATGAAGAAGGAAATTGCAGCGTATGTAGCCAGATGTGACACATGTTGTAGAGTGAAAGCAATTCACATGAAGCCTGCAGGAATGTTACAACCTTTGTCGGTACTGAGTTGGAAGTGGGACGATATAAGTATGGATTTTATCACGGGTCTACCCACTACTCAAAAGGGTCACGATTCTATTTGGGTAATTGTGGATCGTCTTACTAAGACAGCCCACTTTTTGCCTGTCAAAGCGGAATATAGACCACCTCAATATGCTGAGAAATACATTGCAGAGATTGTGAGGTTGCATGGTATACCAAAGACTATAGTGTCTGACAGAGGGTCACAGTTCACTGCTCACTTTTGGGAGCATTTGCACAAAGGTTTGGGGACTAGTCTGATTCGTAGCACTGCTTATCATCCTCAAACAGATGGTCAGACTGAAAGAGTTAATGCTGTTCTAGAAGATATGTTAAGAGCTTGTGTGTTGTCTTCCAGAGGTTCATGGGAGTCATGGTTACCATTAGCAGAGTTCTCATACAATAACAGCTATCAAGAGAGTATCAAGATGGCACCTTTTGAGGCTCTGTATGGCCGAAAGTGTAGAACACCGTTAAACTGGATTGAGCCAGGAGAAAGAAGGTATTATGGTATTGACTTCGTAGAGGAAGCCGAAAAGAAGTTCATATCATCCAGCAGAATATGAGAGCAGCTCAGTCGCGTCAGAAAAGTTATGCAGATAAGAGAAGGAGACCGCTTGTGTTCGAAGTTGGTGACTATGTTTATCTAAAAGTTACGCCAATGAAAAAGAAACGGTTTGGTGTGCGCAGAAAGCTGGCCGCCAGATTTGTGGGACCTTACAAAATCCTGGAACGGAAGGGTCTTGTGGCCTACAAATTGGAGTTACCAGAGTCAATGGGTGCTATATTCCCAGTTTTTCATGTATCACATCTCAAGAAATGTTTGCGCATTCCAGAGGAAAGGATTGAACCTCGAGGCATAAAACTCAAGTCGGATCTGGTGTATCGTGAGCAGCCAATCCGAGTATTGGATACCAAGGAAAGGGCTACTCGGAACAGTGTGGTGAAAACATATAAGATACAATGGAGTCATCACGATGAAGGGGATGCTTCTTGGGAAACGGGTGAATACTTAAAGAATGCATACGAAGATTTTTATAATAAATGGTTCGTAACCCAAATCTCGGGACGAGATTTTTATAAGGGGGGAGGGCTGTAACACTCCGGTGTTACGCAATGCATTTTGCATAGCAATCATATTGCACCGCATTCATAACATCATGATCATGTGTGATAATTTATAATTTGATTTAAACAAAAGCTTGAAACTAACTATGTGATGAATTATATTAATATAATAATCACATTGCACCAAAAACCTTGCAACTATACATTTTACATCACTTGGAATTCTAGTTTAAAATTTTGGAGCAACTAGATGACACAAATTTTGTCAAAACTTGTTCAAAAATAATTATGAAAAATATTCAAAATTATCCCTTATTTTAGCTTTTATTCTGCCATTCAAAATCTATCAAGGATTTTCAGTTGGCCCTTTAATCAAAGTTGTAGAGAATTTAATTTTGAGCAACTTTTATTTTTGGGCCAAGTCCATAAAATGTCTTCTTCTTGTTCAAAATGTAGTTTGAAGTTTGAAATGCATTTGAAATTGAATTTAGAAAATTTGAAAAATGAAATTTGCCTTAACAGGCCGCAGCCTCCTTTCTCGGCCCATTCGCGAGGCAGCCCGGCCCAGCCGCCCGCGCCCGCCACCCGCTCGCCCGCACCCGCGCGCCGTCGCTGCGCCACGCCGCGACCGCGGCAGAGGAATCCCGCCGCGTGGCGACCCCGCGCCGGCGTTCCCCCGCCGCGCGTCATCCGCGGCCTGCCACCGCACCCACGCGCCCGCCTTCACCTGCTGATGCCCGCGCACTCGCTCACTCGCGCCCGCACTTTCTCTCCTCCCCTCCAGAGCCGGGAGCTCGAGCTCCGCCCTCGCCGCGCCCGCCGCTCCGCCGGCGTCGAGCTCCCGCACCGTCGCGCCATTTTCCGATTGCTCGCGCCCACAGCTCCGCCTCGCCTTCCCTCGGCTCACGCTCGCACTTGCGCCGCCTTCCGAGCCCTAGGTGAGCTTCTCCGCGCCTCGCCACCGACGGCCATGGCGCCACCGCGCGCGGCCTCCCGCCGAGGCGGCTCCCCGCTACCCCTCTCACCTCCCTAGCTCCAAAAACGGATTCGCCCCTTCTTCGCGGTTCTCATGCGCTCCTTGCTCCGTCTGCTCGCGACCGGAGACGGCCGCTGGCCGGTGGCCGTCGCCGCGCTGCCGCGGCCAGGGTCGCCGCCGTGGCGTGACCGCGGCCGCGCCCGACCGCGCGAGGCCAGGCCGGCCTTGGGCCGAAGCCTGAGCCGGGCCGGCTCGCTCTCCGCTCCCCGCGCGCGTGAGCAGGCCGCGAACCGCCGTGGGCCGACTGTTTGTCTCGGGCCGGCCCAATCTCGTTAACAGAAAAACCATTTTCTATTTCTTTTATTATTCTTGATGAAAAACACTTTGGAAAATGTTTTCTTGGTCATTTTAGCTCCAAAATTGGTGAAATAAATTTCTATGTACTCATTTGAATCAGATCTACAATATAAAAATGTTGCATGCCAATATTTCATTACTTTTCTGTAGTGTTTTATTTAATCTTTGAAATTGGTGTTTTCTTGAAAAATTGATAAGAAAATGTAAAAAAAATCAGAAAAATGTGGTTCCAAGTTTATTAATCTTTTTGTGTCATGTACTTGCTAAGGAAATTTTATATCATGGTTGTTCTGTAGAAAAATATATAGTTGCAGTTCAAATGCTTTCTATCACTAATATTTGTTATTTTTGTTATTTAAATAAATTTGAATAAAACATGCAAGTGATAATTTTTCTATAGTGTTTGTTTAGGGAATAGATAGTAGGAAAATTCCTAAATCTGTTGTTTGATACTTTTCATAATGTAAAGTATTTTAAATATCCATTTTAGGCCTTAGTTTGTTATTTTTGTATAGGCAGTTCTAGTTATCCAAATACAGTAAGAATCTTGTGTTAAGCTATTCTTGATATTAGTAATCCACTGTAATTTTATAAGATTTTTCTGAGCTACTAAAATATGTGTTGCTGTTCAACCATAAGGCTAATTAGGGTTTCTATTCATTCTTAATGCAAATCTAGTTAGAAAAATATACTTTGGTGTATCTTTGAAGCATCTTAGCTGTCAAATACTCTTGCATGGTAGAAATTAGTGGTGGTAGTTTTCGAGTACATGTTCTTGGATGACGTAGACTACCTTGTAGAAGAATCATAAGTTCCTCATAATCCGATAACGTAACATATCCATTACATCGCATGCATTCCACATCATCATCATCTCATGTCACCTCTGCAATGCATCTATGCATGTTGCACTTATATTTCTGCATCATACAGGATCGCAGGAAGTGGTTCCGACAGTTGTTCCCGAGGACTCAGAGGAACAGCCTGAGGTGACGGAGCCGGAGCCAGCAGAAGCAGAAGAGGAGTCCGGTGAAGAGCTTCCGGAGTGCCCTGGCCATCGTCCCTGTACCTTCGAGCGAGGCAAGCCCCGGAGCATTTCTCCCCCGGTTTGCAAATAATTATTTATTAATTTTACTTAATCTGATGCATTAAGTTTAGGAGTTGTTTGCAAACGTTGCTGCATTATACCTTGTTTCACCTTGCTTTACCCGATCCTTGTCACCCTGGTGTCTACGGCCAATAACCGCTTAGCTTGCTTAGACCGGTAGAAGTCGGGTGATTGCCTGTCATCCGCGAGCTATAGGGGATTACCTGTTTTTCTGTGAAAGAAAGTCATGTGAGAATAACTAAGTGTGGAAATGAATTTGAGACCGGGCGGAAGCTTGCAGGGTTCTGGACTGTAGTGTCTTCCGTCTGTGTCGGTTAAGGACCGTCCGATGTCGGGCCTCGGGTCATGTTGAACGCATGCCTCACATTTAGCTGGCCGAATAAAGTACCTTTCGACCGCGAAGCTGGGAGATTATTCGGGCCGAGTGGATTGCCCGCAACGCACTGTACCCGAGCAGTAGTGGCAGGAAACGGGGGCGCGATGATAAGGCCAAAGAGCAGTCGGGCGGCCCCCGGGTACATGTGGTTCCTAGCAAGCTCGCGACTTTACCTGAATGGTTAACTCGGTGACCAATACCTCACTTTAGCGGGTGAGTGAGGTTTGTGTGAGGAATAAATTACCAGCTGGTTAATAATCGATTTGAATCGCCATCGTTCACTGGATAGTGAACACTTGACTTGAGTTACTTCATCGTAGTAATATTGATGAAACACTTGGATAGTTATGAGGAAATGACATGGTAACTATTGTTAATTATCAATGGTAATCCTTGCTTGCTTAATTACATGGTTACTTTAGCATAAGTGCAAAGATAGTTGACAGGAGAATAAAGAATTAAAATATTGCATGCTTTTGTAAAAGAATTGATAAGCTAAAAATGCTTTTCTTGCAAATGAGTCAGCTACCCCACCAAAAAGCCTATCATGATCCTTGGTGTCGTTTTATTTTTGGTTCTGTCGGGTAAGTCTAGCTGAGTACCTTCTCGTACTCAGGGCTTTGTTCCCACTTGTTGCAGATGGACAGATGTACTATGGTTATTGTATCAACTGTCTCTACCCTGCGCTGGGCGAAGTCTAGGACCATGGGCAATGGTCACTCACTACTCCTCGCCTGATGCTTTTGTGGGAGATGATCGCGAGCTGGCACTTTATTTTGGAAAGTTGTGTGCGTGTGTGTGCGCTTTGAACTAATGCTTCCGCTACTTTATTCGAAACTGGTTTGTAATAACTATGTTTAAACTCCGATGTATTTTGTGCCGCAAACTGCTATGTAACTTATGACGGTAATCGCTAAACTTATTACGATCTTGGCTGTGATGTGAAATGGTTTGAAATCCGTCGAGATTTCACGGACTACCGGGTTATACGGGCTTAAGTTTGGTAAATTGTCCGTTCGTTGGATGATTTTCTTACCTAATCTCGTATAATTGGGCGGTTCTGTTACAGATGCTTGCTGTAATTTTCATAGCCTTCGAATAGCTTGTTTGATAGGGTAGCTAAGTTCCTTAGTAGTGCTAGGTGGTAAACCGGAAATCAAAAGATAATGTGCATGTTAGTTGCTAGAGTTTGGAATGCATCAATCAACATTGTTAGTAGAAATAATGGTAGTTTAGCATATTAGGCATTAGAGTTAGCTAGTAGTAGTGTTGTTGTAAGAGCTACTGTGGTCACCTTGTTAAGTGTCGTTTTATCATTGCATGCATGTAGATCACGAGGAAGTTGAGTACGTGGCCGCGGAGGAGCAGGACTACGAGGAGGTCATCGAGGAGTATGAGGAGATCTTCGTACCAGAGGAGTTCCAGGAGCCGTCCGTGACTGACAACTCTGACTTTGCACCTGCCCAAGGCAAGCCCCGGTGCATAACCCTTATTTTGCAAATCTTTATATATTAAAATGTTGTGCATTTAAGTTGCAGGAATTTTATGATACCCACATGCATATATATATATACCCATGAGTCTTACTAGTACAGGATCGCGTAGTTGCTTTGCTTAGGTTCATCGGTAGAGTGAGTAACCTGTCGTTACTCACAATAGAGAGTTACTCATATTATTATTACTTTCTGGATAAAATGATGGAAAGGAAATGGCGACCGGGCAGGGAGGTGGTATGGGTATTGGTGGGTGTAGCCAGTTGTGTCGCGCGGCCACAGGGCATAACTGGGTTGCACAGTTTCCCTGTCCATGTAAATTAAGGACCGTTCGTTGCATGGACCCTGGTCAAGTCACATATCTATTATCCCGAGCACACACTTGCTTATGGGAGCGGAAAAGCTTGTTACTCTCTTGTCATGGGCTCTGGCTCTTTCTGGACCGACTGATTGGAGGTAGGGATAGGTGGAGGTCTTAGCACCGCATTGAGGCCAGACCTCAAGTGCGGGAGTTAGGAGTCCAAGTTTGGATGGGGACATGGAAACCCGTGACAGAAGGGGAACGGGTTGGTCTTGCTTGTGCCTGGGGTACAAGCGAGGCATGTATTTTTCGGGGTACCCAGCTGGGCACATTGATTCGCGAATCGCCGTTTCTGCGTGACGGTACGGCTTGACTACGCTCTAGCATCGTAGTAAGAATTGGAAATTAAAAGATGGAGGAATGGTCCTGATTTGCTCAACCCTTGCTTGATTATAGTTAGGTCCTTACATAGCATATTGGTTAATGAATAAAATACGGCTTCTAAAAGTTACAGAATTAAGGACACACTCTTAGTACTGCTTTTCGCAAACAAGAAATCCACAAGCCATAAAGCCTATCATAATCCTTGAGAGTCGGGAAGTTTATTTTCTCAGTCAGGTAAGTCTTGCGAGTACATTGTGTACTCAGGGTTTATTTTACCCCCTGTTGCAGGTGCACCTTGAGCAGTTAGGCCTTGTGTGGAGGATTCTTCTTGTGGGCACAGACGGATCCTTATTGCGTTCCGCTAGACGTTATTTTATTTCCGCTGTTTAATTTATCGCACTCTGAACATCTGGTATTGTAATAACTATTTCTGAGACTCTGTGTTGTATGAAGTGGACTAAGTATTGTAAGTTGGTACTCATTATTGGATCCCGGGTGTAAAATGTGGATTGTTTGAGTTCTCCCGTCAGGTGTGTTCGACGGAATCATCTAATTTAGCTCACTTTCAGGGCACTTAGTGTCTAGTGGAAGACCAGCGCCCCTGAAAGCGTGCTAAACTAGACGATTCTACCACAAGGATAACTATTCATCAAGATCATCTTTCTTGAGCAGAGCAGCAGAGACAGTCTCAAACTAAATCTGGAGGAAGCCTTTGCCAATTCCTTCGAGGACTTCTCTGGGGAGATGTGGGGCTACTTCCATGCCAGCAGGTGGGATCATTGCCAAAGGAACAGGCTCATCAGCTTCAGTGGCATTCTCCTTCTATTTCTTGATGCTTTTGGATCCCTTGATCTTCTTGCTGTTCTTGGGCTCATTTTTATCTTTTCCTGATTTTCCTTCCTTGTGCTGGCCGGCACTCTCAACATCTCTGAATCCTCCCAGCTTTTGTGAGACTCTTTTGCTGCGCCTCTGGAAACCATTATCTAGCTGCTCTCTGATTTTGACAGCTCTCTTCTTCTTTTGGAGTCATGAACACCGAAGATGTGGTTTCAAGTAGCTCCAGGTCACAGTCTATGTTTTCCTTCTCTTGGACCAGATCATCCTTCTCTACCTCGAGTCCAGTGATCATGGTTTCTTCAGCATTATTTTCTTCATCTTCCTTCTCTTCTATGATCATCTCAGGATCCTCTTCCTCTTCTTCCCAATAGTCCATGGCTATCTTTTTCCGGTGCCTGTCCACCATATCACAACTTAATGGCAGTTAAAGAAATCTATAATTTTTTAAGACAATCAATACATTGGTATAGATTTTAATGACAATGAGCAAATTCTCTCCTTGATTTGTTGATCGTGTCAACGCACGGAATGACGAAGAAGTAGCGCTTCCAGAAGCCCATGTTCGAGTGCGACGCGGGGCCGGGGCGCGTGGAAAGCGTGCGCGTTGGTGCTGCGCAGGTGCAGGGTGCACGCCGGGTCAGAGTCAAACCAACAACTGCTACGGCAACGCAACAACGAGCCACCCACCCACCCCGCAGCCAACAACTACTCTCGGCCTCGGCCTCGGCCTCATCACCGGCCTGCCTGCGACCCTTTCGCATCCACCTCTCTCCTCTTCTTCTCGCCTGTTGCCTGTCCCTGTGCTCGCCACACGCGGCGCAACCCCCCCCCCCCCCCCCCCCCCTCCCCCACCCAGCCAGCCAGCCAGGACAAGAAGATCTCCGTCGCCTGCTCTTCGCTTCGCTTGGAATCGGAGGTGAGACTTCTCTTTTTCCTCCTGGATTTCCCGTCTGCTAGGATTACTGGATTAGGAATTAGGATGTACATGTGGACGGATTGCTCCTCTCTCGGGGGAAGACTCTATGCAAGACGGATGCTTCCAAGTTCCAACTTGTGAAGGATTAAGGAATTCGTTAGGACCCTTAACGAACGATTCGACTCATGCCTCCAAGTATTTTGCATTCTAATTGCAACTAGAGGGCCGATTTCCGATCTGATCGCATCATGAGTAGTAGTATCTCCTCCTGATTTTGTAGCCATTTTTTTTTTGGTCTCCGTCATCGGCAGCGGCGCGGTGATCACAACCTTCTTTCAAATATTTTGATAACAAACAATCGGCCTGGGAGGCAAATTTGGGTGCTTTTGCTCAATTGCACGGCAGGTCAGGCCGGCCTGTGCTCATGTGCTAACTGCTACAGTGCTGTTAGGTAGGCAGGCAGGTCAACAATTGACATGGGCTACCGAGTTGTTTGCTGGAATACAGCTGATACTCAACTGGTTCACACTTGAAACGGAGCCACAAAACAAAAGGCTCTCACGATTAGGCTTGCCAGCTAACTTTGCCTGTCTGCATTCGGATAAAGAGTTCACACCATCTTTTCTATTCGGGCATACCATTGATCTAGTCTAGAGTTGACTTTACACATGATGATAGGAGACAGTTGGTGCTATGATTTATTATGACGCATATAATTCTTGCTCAAATTGCTCTCTCAACATTTCCACACTTGCAGGTCGACTAGCCGGTGGTCTCCATATGGATTCAGCTTTTAGAAGAGCTCTCAATGAGCCTATGTGCTTGGAAGAAACCGTCGTCCAACAAGGAATTGAAAGATGCCCATTCCTGAGGAACATCAATGAGCCTACAAGTTTTTCCTTCTCGTCCGTCAACTTCCCTGTTCCGGTATGCCCTTTACTTCCCTCTCCTCTTTACACTACCACACCATCCATTTCTGAAGATCATTGATGTTTTGGATGTGATCACTAAATGTGTTGTTTGCTGCTTGTGAAGGCAAGAGGAGCCAAGGGACCAATTTTCGAAGATGGACCTAATTTTGACATGGCATTTCGAGTTTTCCATGGTAGAGATGGCGTTGTCCCACTTTCAGAAGGATCATTGGCCCAGATTGAGAAGCCAATGCCAAAGCCCAATCCTGAGTTCAACCCATTGGCGGCCAAAGCAGCAACCATCAGTCTTTCTGCATTTGGAGGGTTTTTCAGCTTTGGTGACTTCTCAAATAAGCACAATAAGAAAAACTCCAACAAAAAGAACCCCAACAACCTCCCCCAGGTAACTTGTGCTAACTATACTTCTAAATATTTCCTGTCTCCAGTGTCACAATATCCCAGTATTGTCTAATACAGTCGATCTTTTTCATCACCAAAGAAATTAATTTATTTGGTAGTCGACACATTTCATACAATGTATATGAACCATCTTCATAGTGCTAACACTAAATGGCTTCATGATAAAAATTTTACCGTATTCTTTTGCGAGGGAGCATGCCATTCAGTTGTCTGATTTTGCTTTCCCTGTAATTTCAGAATCAGAATAAAGGCCAGTCTAACAATCATGAAGCACTGAGTAACGAGTGGTTGGAAACGGGCCAATGTCCACTTGCAAAGTCTTATAGGGCATTAAGCGGTGTTGTGCCACTTGTAGCAAAGATGATGACACCCCCAGCTGGTATGAAACTGAAGTGCCCGCCTGCAGTGGTTGCTGCCCGCGCAGCACTATCCCGCACAGCCTTTGCAAAGGGCCTTCGTCCTCAGCCCCTGCCAACCAAAATAGTGGTGATTGCATTGCTTGGTATGGCAGCAAATGTTCCTCTCGGCATCTGGAGGGAGCACACAAAGAAGTTTTCAGTGCAGTGGTTTGCTGCAGTGCATGCAGCAGTGCCTTTCATAGGGATGCTCAGGAAATCTGTGCTGATGCCGAAGACAGCCATGGCCCTTACTATAGCCGCCTCAATATTGGGTCAGACAATCGGGTCAAGAGCTGAACGTATCAGATTGAAGAGGGCCGCAGCAGCAGAGTTAGCAAGAGAGAGCCAGGGTGATGCTGCTGACTGCATCAAAGCACCAATGAGTCTGAAAAGCGGGAACCACAGTGTTCAGTTTTGGGATCCGCTTTCCCTCAGAGTTGAAAGCACCATGGGTGCGGGTGCCCCAGCAGTTCTTGTCCCTGCCGTTTCTGCTTTCAATTGATGACGGGAATGGCTTTACGATTATATCAGCCTCGCTGATTGTTGTATTCATTTTTTTCTTTTGTCAACAAGCTGATTGTTGTATTCATTACTGTACCTTTGAGTTTAAGAAATACTTGTTACGGCAAACTCTTCATTCTGTGTTTGGAGGGCACATGGCAGCGAATAAATTCGAGAACATTTTCAGAGCTGAGAACTTTTTACTCTCCTTTGAAATCTCTCTGGGAAGACACATGTCCTAAGAGGCTGTCATCATTGCATGCGATACTAACTTTACAGTTATATATTCGCTATCTTTGATAAGACCTATCTTCATCACAAAGAAAATGTTTCGAAATGGATGCAGAAGCTTGTGCTGGTGGTCAAAAAAACCAAACAGTTGGCCGATGTCAACGTGCCACACCTGAAATGGTCAGACATCGAAACGAAGCAGCCAGACCATTCTAACCCTCAATAACACCAGAAACATGTGCGATGGCAAACACAACCAACAGGTTCTAGTTGCTGCTCGAATCAACATTCAGTCAGTAAAACAGGCAGTAAACCAGATCAATAAGCTACAGCTGGTGCTAGGATTTGTTTGACAGCTACAGGCGATCAAAAGCAACTGCTTGCAGAAGAACTGACTCAAGATTCACATAAAATACAACTTTTAGACTAGTATATCTCATCATCTGGGACATCTGGTGTTAGAAACTTCTGCGGATCCTTGTACAACTCTTCATAGTTATACTTAGGCTTCACCCTCTCCGGGACAGGCTCAAGTGGGATGATACTGTCTCCATCGATCACGCCATCAATAATTCCATAATCGACGGCCTCAAGGGGGCCCATGTAATGATCTCTGTCAATGTCTTTCTCTACCTGCTCCGGAGTGCGGCCCGTGAAGCCTGATACGATCCGAATGACATTCCTCTTGTTGGTTAATATCTCCTTTGCTTGGACCTCTACATCTAGGGCCTGCCCACTTGCACCTCCGACAGGCTGATGGATCATAATCCTGGTGTTGGGCATGGCAAATCGCTTGCCCTTCGTGCCACCACCAAGGATTATAGAAGCTGTTGACCCAGCTATGCCCATTCCAATAGTGGAGACATCCGCCCTCACAAGCTGCATTACATCATAGATGGCCATTGTTGCACTGAAAGAGTAACAAAACAGTCAGTCAGCAAATGACAGGATTTTGTATTAACATTTCTATGATGAGCAAAAGGCTTGATGATCTGCTCAGACAATTATAATTCACGATGGACAAGTAGGACATGTTCCCATTTAGGCAAATAATGTGACAGAATAAGCAGTCACCAATGAGGCATGATACCAGTTAGATAACTCAGAACACAAGTGTTGCAGCCTAAATTACTTTGTTCCTTTAAAAAGTTCTACAGCGGTTATAACTAGATTTTGATAGTGCATATAAGGTCTAGAGTAGTATAGGTTTGGAATTTGGAAGAAGTCCATTTTTGACCATCGGACTATCACCAGAGTTCGAGTTTGGCCATGAAACTCCAAAACCATAAATCTTTAACCATCCAACTATCAAGACCATTCATGTCTAGCCATCCAGCATTTTTTAAGGTGGTTTTCGCTTACATGGACGACATGCCAAAGTGGGGCCCACATGTTAGATCCCTCTCCTCCCTCTCTCCCTCCTCTACATGTTGTCTCTCTCCACGTCACAGTTCTCTCCTCTCTCTCCACTGCCATCTTGGGTGCTCTTCTTCCCCCGCTGACCCCATGATGAGCTCTGGTGCAAGGCCGCGGTTCTTCCCAACCGCTTCTTTAAGCCTAGGCACGGCTGCCCTCGCTGTCCTATCCTCGGTGCTGCGCCGCCACTAGGCATCACCATGGCCAGCTGCCTCTGCTGCTTCTCCGTTGAATTTGAGCCTAGGATGAGCTTACTTGTGCCCCAAAGATCCTCTCAACCCCTCTTCTAAGCCTAGTTATGTCGGGTTGGACCTGCCCCCAATCGCGGTTTGGGGGGCAACGCTGTCCCGGTGTGTGGCGGAGGGCGGTACAGGGGAGCCTGAGAATGCGCTGGCGGCCGTGGAGCGGCTATACCATGCCAAGGGTGGCCGCGATGCCGTGGTCATCGGCATTGGAGGCGGTGAAGGTGCTAGTGCGCGCCATGTCCAAACGCGTGGACGAGCATGCGGAGGCGCGTTGGTGGCCGTGGTGGACGGGTCAACCCGAAGCAGCAGCGTTGATAGAGAGGGCCACGGTGGAGAGATAGAGAAGAGGGGGACAACTGCGGCATTAAGAGAGAGCATGGAGAGGGGAGCATGTCGTCCACGCAAGAGAAAACCACCATCAAAACTGCTGGATGTCCATATGTGAATGGTTTTGATAGCTGGATGGTCAAAGAGTTCTGGTCGCTGATGGCCAAAATCAAACTCCAACAACAGTTCAATGATAAAAACAAATAGTCTTCTCCCTTGGAATTCCAGTAAAAGGCATTGCAGCTTCAGGAATTTATAACTTAAGGAAAAGACTAATTAAACTGATTCAGAGCAATCTAGATGCAGTTGCGGACATGATTTTCATCTATGATTGGAGATATCTGAAGGAAAGGAACATATAGTGAACAAATAATAGTTGTAGAAATTGAAGAATTCTCAGCAACAGGATCAACTAGCCACTCAGTGCTGCAAGGATGCACCAAAAACTGTGATGACTGCAGACATCAGAAGAATATGTTGACCCTGATAGGGTTATGGTTTGTATAGGCTTGGATCAATTAGTCCACAACATGAATCATGACGAACAAAAGTTGTCAATCTATTGTGCCTATATCCTAATATCCTAAGAATCCTAAGACCCGAAGTCAGCCCGTGGAAATGAATTTGACTGCGATTTGTGGCTATCACATATAGAATCGAGATGCCTACATGTTATCCCTTTTCAGTTGCCATTGAAAGAATGAAAAGTTCAGGGTTACTGGATTGGGTTAGATAATAAATTTCATGATTCACCAATTCAATTAAAGTTCGTACATTGCAAAGATAAATTTGAGGATTGAGTTAAAATTTGTACGCTGAAAGGCAGCAAGAGTGGTCACAAGTGTAGTCCTTGAGTTAGATTTCGAAGTGAACTAGGCACACAAATTAAGAGTAGTCCATGGTGATGAATGAATGGATTAAAGATAAGGAGGATTGAAATGGAACTCTGTAGTAAGGGAAGGAAGATAGGACCTTTACCTGAGGGACCCCCCTGGTGAGTTGACGAAGAGGCGGATATCAGAGTCCGGATCGATGGCGTCGAGGAGGAGGAGCTGGCTGACGACGGCGTCCGCGAGGAAGTCCTCGATCTCGTTGCCGAGGAAGACTATGCGCTCCCGGAGGAGGAGGCCCATGACGTCGCCGGCGCCGGCACCACCGCCTGCGGCATCCGACTCCGCCCGCCACATAGGAGCGTGTGGTGCCAGTGAGGCGCAAGGCTTGAGGCTGAGGAGTGCCCCCTTTTGCGGCCGCTGCGAGGGGGCCCAAGCTTGAGAGCGAGCGCATGGCCTCCTGACGCGCAGAGCAGCAGCAGCCGCCGCCGCCACGGAGAGGGACGCCGTGGCACTGGCACTCCCGGCCGCCATATCTACCAAATGGGACCGAACTGGACTGCTCTGGTGGCGGCGGCGAGCAGAGCAGAGGAGAAGAAATGGATAACACACAGCACACTCTTTCCGAGTTCTGATGAGTCTTCCGGCCTTCCCTTGGCACAGCAGGACTGCCTGCAGGAGAAGAAGACCTTGCGTTGCGTGGGCCTAGTCCTACGTGGACTGGGCCGTCATTCTCTTTGGGCCTAACTATAATCTTGGTCCACATACAAAACCGCGAGCAGATATGTTAGCAGCATTCTTTGCCGTGGGTCCAACGGCGTCGGAGAAGAGAGGGACGACGAGGACTTTCATTTCAGCTGCGGCGGCTGGCCGGCGCGGCGACGGGGATGGGGGACGGGCGCGCGGGCGGCGCCAACCGTCCGGCGTGGCTGCAGCAGTACGAGCTGATTGGCAAGATCGGCGAGGGGACCTACGGTCTCGTCTTCCTCGCGCGCCTCAAGCCGTCCCACCCGGCGCCCGGCCGCCGCGGCCCCCCTATCGCCATCAAGAAGTTCAAGCAGTCCAAGGAGGGGGACGGAGTATCACCCACCGCAATTAGAGAGATCATGGTCTGTTTTCCGCTTTGCTTTGCTTCTTCCTCCTGTACGCTTTCCATCCTATCGGCCCTCGGCCTTCGCTGCGGCTGGAGCACCAAACCCTAGCCTAATATACCTGGTTGCTTGCCAGCTCCTGCGCGAGATCAACCACGAGAATGTCGTCAAGCTCGTCAATGTGCACATCAACCACGCTGACATGTCCCTATACCTCGCATTCGATTACGCGGAGCACGACCTCTATGTATGTGATGGTGTTTTCAATTCATTTTTTGAGTCCTATACCTAATTGATTAACCAAACCAACCAAACAAACCGCAGGAGATTATCAGGCATCACAGGGAGAAGCTGAGCTCCTCCATTAACCCATACACTGTCAAATCCTTACTGTGGCAACTGCTCAACGGCCTCAACTATCTTCACAGGTAAGTGGAGTATTATGTGCTGCTTTCGATGGCAAGACCTAGTGAAAATCCGGTGGCTCATCTCAGCTATCCCCCCTTTACCTCCTGCAGTAACTGGATCATACATCGAGATCTAAAGCCTTCCAACATACTGGTATGGTGCCACCTGCAGATATACAAATATAACTGCAAAATTTGTGCAAACTTGTCCTCTTGCTTATAGTGCTTGCATATGTGCCACTACAGGTCATGGGAGAAGGAGACGAGCATGGAATTATAAAGATAGCTGATTTTGGACTTGCTAGGATATATCAAGCTCCACTGAAACCATTATGTGACAATGGGGTGAGCACCTCCACATGCATTCCTTTTAGCTAGCACGCATGCTGCTGTACTCTGCCCTTCTTTCCAGGAATACAAGTAATGGAAAATATGCTGTAGGTTGCTTCTGATAAATTTGAGGCTTAGAAGATGCATACACACCCATATTACGTTTCAGTTCTCTTTACATTTTCTGAACCTTTCGGTAATCATTGATTTCTCTTTTATTCATGGGAGCATGTGGTTTGTCACCGATATCCGCTGTGTATATGTATGGCTTATCAATGATCTTTCAGGTTGTTGTAACTATCTGGTATCGTGCTCCTGAGCTGTTACTTGGGGAAAACACTACACGAGTGCTGTTGGTATCCTTGCCTGGAGAGCAAAAACATATCTCTTTTACCTTGTATTTCTCTTTGTTTGATTCAGTTCAGTTAATCCTTAAATTATTTATAGATATGTGGGCAGTTGGTTGCATTTTTTGCTGAACTGCTCACACTGAAACCTCTGTTCCAAGGTGTGGAAGCAAAAAATACTCCGAACCCCATTCCAGGTATGGACACTTTCACTCAAGTAATTATGGTTGTTATCTTGCTACCCAGATTAGATTATAAGACCAAAACTGCCACATTTACATGCCAAGTAAAATAACTGTCTTGTGTGATCCAATCCTTCGTCTTAATAAAATAAGTAGGCAGATACTTACATATTGTGTCTTGTATGATCTGTTGTATTACATTTTATAGAAATTTTCCTCTGTGTATGCATTCATTTGCACCTTAAATATCACAGTTGATTTACGCATGTCTTGTAGCTTGATCAACTTGACAAGATTTTAAGGTCTTAGGTATGGATGGCCCGCTTCCTCTTCTGTACTGTTTGGCTTTTGTATTCTTGTATTTGTTATATATAATCCAATCCTTCTGCAGGTCACCCTACAGTTGAAAAGTGGCCTACCCTTGCCAATCTTCCATGGTGGCAAAACGACCAGCAACACATTCAAGGCCATAAGTAGTATGTTTGACATTTTTTAATTGCTCTAAGATACACAATTATTACCTTTTCATCACTCATCTGTTCAGGTAAATCCTTTCTTCCTTTCAGTGACAACCCGGTCTCCATAACATTGTTCATTTGCCACCAAAGAGTCCTGCATTTGATCTTCTCTCAAAAATGCTTGAGTATGTCACTTGCTCATTGCTCTCTAGCTTGTTAGCAATTGAACATATTATATGTTAATGCTTTCTTGTTGTTTTGATTCATCACCATGACATTGTCCTGTTCTAGGTATGATCCCCGAAAGCGTATAACAGCTGCACAAGCTTTGGAGCATGAGTAAATAACTAAATACTTTCACATATTCATTGCTCTTTTATTTCCTTGTGCCTGGTTGAGTGGTTGTATATTTTGATCATTTCCAAAATGCCTATAATTAGTCCATTAATGTTCTATTTTCATTGTGGCCTGAATCTAGTTAGCAATGTTACAAAAGACAGCATTGCAGTAATATGCTGGAGCCATCTTGTGGACCATTGTGACCTGTTCTTGTCAAACTAAGAATCACATGTTAGCTTTCATTTATACTCGGTAGACTTTAAGTAGTCTCTATGCAATGAATTAGCTATACTTCTTTCTGATGGATTGCCTGAAGTTATTCCCGGTTTGAATTATAGGTTTATTTCCTTTTTTTCATTTATTCAGGCCTCATACTAAAAATCATTATACTCAGACTTAAGTAGTCACTACACAATGACTTGGTCATGCAGCCATGCCTCTTTGCTTATTTATTGCCTACCATTATTTTTATTTTGATTATAGGTTTGTTTCCTTATTTTCATTTATTCAGGTATGATGTAAAAAATTATAAATGGACATCTATTGACTAAAATCTCTATACCTATATTTCGTGTTTAAATCTAATTTATTTTCTTTCATTAGTACTGATATGTTCCTTTCGAGGCATGAGTGAGCATTAACTGCTAGGATTGAAGGCTAATTGGGCTCATCAATAGCCTTGTAAATATTTCTGCTTCCCTTATAATAACATGAGAATATAATGGTTTCTGGATTCTAATCTCTGTTTTTTCATTTTTAGAAGCTTTAATGATATATATGTCTTTAGCTTAAACAAAGATGTATACTTTTCCATCCTGAATTGTTGACATTGCCGCTCATGTACTTGATGCTGTGGTCTCCGTGACTACTTTTTTGTACATAAATGTTTCTGAATATGCTCTTTTCTTTGCTTAGATACTTTCGGATGGACCCACTACCTGGACGAAAGTAAGTTATGTGTGAGCAAATTCCGAAGAATACCTGTTAGTTTGAATGGCTTCATGCAGAAAAATTCTCAGATGTTTGGCATAAGATTTCGGTATTTCCTATACTCCTGACTGAACTTGTTTTCTGGTTAGCGCGCTTTTACCATTGCAACCAGGGGAGAAAATTGTACAGTATCCTGTTCGTCCAGTAGATACTACAACAGATTTTGAAGGAACAACAAGCCTTCAACCAACTCAACCGGTAACACACATCTTCCTAACACTTCATTTCCATACCTGGTTTAGGAACCCAACTTCTTGTTAGATCCAATTACCCATCTGCAGCATAGATGTGAAATCGTGTCTGAGTTGTCCAAGTTATATTGCGATGCATTTCTGTATTTCAGCCATCAGGGAATGCTCCACCTGGGGGTCAATCTGTAGCAAGACCCATGCCACGACAAATGCCGCAGCAACCTAGGTTGGGGGGATGCCAAGAGTGGCAGCTGGAGCAAACATGGCTGCCTTCAATGCATCACAGGCTGGCATGGCTGGGCTAAATCCTGGTAACATTCCTATGCAGAGAGGCGCAGGTGGCCAGTCTCATCCGCACCAGGTAATTTTGGCCTTAAGTGTGATGTGTTATTGAAGAAGGCTTGTGATTGTGGAAGCACTTAAAACCTGATGTGTGTGACAACAGTTGAGAAGGAAGGCAGATCAAGGGACGGGGATGCAGCCGAACCCTGGGTATCCTCAGCAGAAGAGACGGTTCTGACCCTGACAAGAGGGAGCCATCTGGCTACTGACTGATGTGTAGCACTGTCTGTTGTGATGTATATCAGGTGTTTGAAACACGTTGCCTGTGTAAGCTGGCTGCTGCCGCAGCTGTTGTAATTTTGTTATCAGCGTCCGAATGCGAATGCTGGTACATGTAAAACACATTAATCAGTTCAGACTTCAGACTCGAGATACCGGTCGTCGTTGTGAGTTATGACCTAAGCTGCTTGAATTTGGCTGCTTTGGTTTGCAATATAAAGATCTTACTTATGTTCGAGGCCCAGTGAATCAAGCAAGTTATGCACATGCGTTGTAAATGTAGCATGTATTTGGTTTGAGACAAATTTAGGCCGTGGTCCAAAAATTTATGACCGGACTTTCATTTCATTTTGAAACTGAACGTGAGCTCCATTAAATTCTGGCGGAAGTAAGGGCCGTGTTTGGTGTGGCTCCTGGTGCTCCAGCTCTGACTCTCAATATACTGTGCAACACTGTTTTTATTGTAGCGGGTAGAAAAACAGCTCTGACCGCTCAAAAATGAACTAGGAAGAGGAGCTGGAGGAGCACCACATTTGGGGCTTCTCTATCCGCTACAGTATTGCTATAGTGAGGAGTCAAAGCTCGGAGAAAACCCCTCCTAACGGGCTCTAAATATTTTGTGTTGAACATGGGGGCCAAGAGAGCCAAAGCCACTACAAAAATTCAGGGTGGCTTGTGATAATATCACAGTCGTTAGAAATATTTGAGGCACAGGCTTTGGACCTTATGGCCATATAATTCAAGAGATCAAGACACGAGAAGAAAGTTTCACTTCAGTTGAGTTTGTTCATGAAGGTCGGATGTTAGTGGGGATGTTCATAGGCTAGCGAGAGGCTTCCTGTATGAGGCAGTAGGTAGGCATGTCTGGTTTATCAGTCCATCGAAGGGCGTTTGTACTTCTTATTCTCAGACCAATTAATAAAGTTTGAGATTCTCAAAACACACACAATTTAGCTGGTTCGGCGTCCTGAGTTCGTCCAAACTGTCCTCCTTTGGTGCATGCAGGCTGCAACGATGAATGAGGAAGCGATCATCCATCTAAGAAGGCGCATGCCGTTGCAGCTGATGGTCTAGTGATTATGCACATGTCATCGTCGTGATGTCCCTTGGAGAATAGGATTGGACAGTTTTTCGCCGAAAACCGAGAATCGAACCAAGCCAAACTGAAATGTTGTTTTTCTCTGGCTTCAGCTTTGGCTTCGATTTTTGTTTTTAGAAGGTCGGTATCTGGCTATGGCTTCAGTTTTGTACTCGAATGGAACCGAGCAGCCGAACAACTGAAGACAAGCTTTTTTTTTGAGAAAAACCAGGATTGTATTTCACATGTGTACTTAAGGTTTACATTGCAACCCTTACAACAGTACCCTTGAAGAAAAGGAAAATTACATTTTGGTCCATACAAGGGTCTCCCGGTCGTCTTCGTCGCGGCGATTGGAGCAGCCCCTCGACGAGCACCCACCGCACCACAGGTTGGAGGGGAAACACATCAAGGTTGCAGCTTGAAGCCGAAGCCCTTCTTGACGAAGAAACATCAAAGTTTTCCATTGCCACAACAAGTAGCATGTCGCAAACATCAACATGCCATAGATACGTTGAACGCCCTAGCAGTAAAAGATGACCACCCGCCATCTCGTCGCTGAGAAACATGGGACTAGTCACCGCAAGCATCGCCGGCAACCCCAAGTCATCGGACGACAAAGCAACCGAAAAGGGGAAAAAGACCACCCAAGCAATTGCAAGTAAACCACCAACCCGATTCCTCAGAATAGTGGTAGGCAGACCTTCCTAGAACCTCGCAAGAGAGGGCATCGTCGCCAGTGCCGGCCCCGAAGAAGACGAGGGAGGGACAAAAGAACTCACCAACGAGATCTGGATCTTCAAACGAACCACTAGATCCCGTGAGGATGGCAGCAAACCAGCCATTCACTGCTACGGAAACACACATCAATGAGGTGGAGAAGGGGCCGGAGAAGCTTATTCGCTGAAGATGGCGCCGTCGCCACCATCCGTACGCTGCCAGGCCAAGGTTACCTAGAATAGGGACTAGAACTAGCTAAAAGGGTAGTAATCTACACTCTGGCCACCTAGGCTCGGTTCCCCTCCTCCTCCGGCGCCGAGAGGACACCAGAGGGGAAGGGAACCAACAGATTCGGCGGCGGAGGCGAAGTCGCCTTCTTTTCACCCGCCCTGACTGTAGCAGATGGGAGAAGGAACGAGAAGGTGACTGGTTTGTTTACCTAATCGAAGACAAGCTAGGAGCAAACGTAAACAACAGGCT
>CM039582.1:46534458-46666918 GCA_022457205.1 Saccharum spontaneum
AATGGATCTGACAGCGATAGCGGTGAAAACACCAATGCTATCAATAAAATTTAAGTTAGTGCAGATGTAATGCGAGCACCCAAATAATTATTTTTATATATACTTTACTTCATATTTTTTTATCATCCTATAAATTTGATTGGCCCCCTTTATGTAAGGATCTTGGCTCCGCCCCTGGCAGTACTTTCAGCCAGCCAGATCAGCCTAAGCGAACGGCTGAAGTACTGCTGCTTATGGCAGTTTAACACTGTAAACACAGACTGCCACTTTGATCAGAGTAAGGAATGAGCAAAGGTTATTTCGTGCGGTTACATATGGCAATAGAGCCATCATGTTACTACGCTTGCTTGGGCAAACGCCACCCCTCAACAAAATTACACTTGCACAGTTGCACTTGGCATTCCGTCTCCAATCAAATGATTGGGAATTCAGCAAACTGTTTCATCAAACCACACCAGACCAGACGAGTAGCTAGCTCTCTTGCACTTCTGTTTGGATTGCGGCACCATTACATCTCGGGAATCATTTCGTCCGTCAGAGGTCGGAGCCGCGTCGTGTCCGACGGTTTTTTGAGGATGGGTCGGTCCACCAAACTTACGCTAGCAGGAACTCTATGCAGTACAGGTTGGTGCCAGACTGGTTCAACTCGACTTGCAAACCAAACAAATAATCTAGGTTCGGATGTAGGTTCGGGTGATTCTGGATTGGTGAGTCAGGACTTAACGGCGGCGCACACACAAGTACGTATGGGATTCCAATTCTTCAGTTTCAGACGACGAAACCACAAGAGAGCCATGTCATCAGTGGTAGTATTTACAGTCACTTCCACACACACAGGCGCGATGGATGACGATGCCTGCTTTCGACTATCAGACGGGTACGATAACACCACCGTCCCTTACATCACCACGGAACCGGCGACTGTAACTCTGCCTACCTAGCCTTGCCAGATGCACCACCCAGTTCATAGCAGGTATAGCCAACAGCAATTGGGGAAACACAAAAGAAGAAAACAAAGCATGCAATCGCAAGATGATCCTTCAATGGGCGTATCACGAGGATCAAATCGTCCGTTCCTCCTGTTACAAGTGGTTCAGGATGCTGATGATGATGCTGAGGTTATCCGTCCAGAAGCACGCATTTCGTCCAGAGTGGTCGCTAGCCAGTCCAACCCTTCATACAGGCCATCGCCTTTGAGAGCGCAGGTGCCCTGGATGTGCCAGATGCGGTTCGTCAGGTCGTACAGCCCAAGACCCTCACACACTTCCATCGGAGTCATTGCTCCCCTCTGCATTAGCGCGTGTAACCAAAGTGAACATTAATATATGGTAAAAAAAAAGGAGATAGGCCATTTATCTGACACAAAAGAACTAAATTTGAGCTTCGTTAGCGCAGTACAAACATCTAATGTTATCACACAATATGCCAACAATACAGAACCCTGCAAGGTTACGTTTATGGAAAACCAACATATTGACATATTCTGTCGACAATGGAACAGAAAATGCTTACACAATTAAAAGATGGAGCAGGTATTTCCAGGGCATTGGAGTGGCCGCAGACTTAGGCAAGAAATGATAATTTGCAAGTTTATTTATGAATGAAACATATACGTTAACGTTATATATCAACAAAAAATAATCAGACTCAACCAGACAGAATCATAAACCGGAACTGAAAAAACAAGAAGTCCAGGAATCACAAATCACCTACTAAAATGAATCACAATATAAAATAAATGCTCCAGAGAAACATAGCTGAACATACCATGTCTTGCTTGTTAGCAAACACCAATAGCACACTGTTAAGCATAAAAGGGTCATTGATTATAGCCTGAAATAGATTTAAGATTTCAAAACAAGTTAGATATTACATAGAATCTCAGTGCAGAAAGGCACCCATTAGAAGGAAATAAAAACCTGAAATTCTGCCCTGGCTCTCCCGATTCTCTCTCTATCCAGTGAATCAACCACGTAAATCTGCAAGTTCAGCAAATAATGGAGAACATCTTACATACCAAGAAAGCAGTGTTTACTACAAATCAATGTAAATAAATCAAGGTTGAGCTATAGCATAATAAATGAAGATCTTGAGCTAGGATTATATATCAGCAGCTATGAAGAATGAGCTATTTCCTACAATAATATCATGATTTCTGGTATCTATATGCGCTAAGATATAAAGAGTAGTAAAAGATGCCCAATTAAAATGGGCTCAAGCATCCACAAAGAAATCAGTGAACCTATATGCTTGGGAGTGGTATTGGTCTACTGGAGTTGCACTCTGAGCTACGAATACTAAATCCAAATGGGCACAACTAAGTGGAAGAAACATTACAGCACAAACACTTCTATGCAGAATTACTACTTTGAATAGAATGTATGCTGCTTCACTTGTGAAATAGAAACGAGAGTAAAATAATGACCAGAGCATCGGTGTTGTTGAAGTAGTGCCTCCACAAGGGCCTGAGCTTCTCCTGGCCACCAACATCCCACACAGTGAACACTACATTCTTGTACTGAACCTTCTCAACATTGAAACCTACAATGTGATAAAGTGCATGCTATCACTAAACATACGAATGCTATCACTAAACATACGAATGAACAAATCAATTAGCATGGCAGGTGCAGAGTTGGACAAAACTGTAATGAGCAATGGTTGAAACCAAAAGTTATGAAATGCACAAGCAGACAGGTGGTACAATTGTACCTATGGTAGGGACAGTGGAGAGAACTTCACCAATGTGAAGCTTATAGAGTATGGTGGTTTTCCCAGCTGCATCCAACCCAAGCATCACCACCTGAGAAAAAAAAAAAGAGCAGCCATTCTATTAGAGGCATATTCAGCTTAAAACAGATACTGGTACTAAATCCTAATCTCCGATGATACAAAATAGAAGACTAAACATGTAAGGACAACCAATCATCGTTAATAAGAGATGAGACATGGTTGGAACACAGTCTGCCCTGCACTTGAATTGGCGTGGTGCTGTACACGCTATGGAAACATCCAGTCCAGAAAAGGGAGCGAAGTACTAGTCCATCAATATATCATTTGACCCAGGTACAATTTGATCTGGCGTATGAAAGATCCAGCACGCTGTGGCTGGTAACACATCATTTTACTCTCCTTGGATGACTGGCAGCACGACACAGAGATTTATTGCCGGTATAAATGATCCACTACTAATAGAGTGCAAGAAATCAAATCTATAACCGTCAGGAACAAGCAAGATTAGCACAGGACACTATAGCTGTATGGCTGGCCAGCATCATGACTCATTATGTCCTTGCCCTTGAATGTAAGCGATTGGTAGCCAACACAGTGCTGGCAGATTGTTGGCGGAACAAACGATTCACTACCCATTCAGTAGTAACTGAAATCAATGCTAGGAGACATGGAGACAACAGTGCGACAAGACCACCGCCGCCCCGTATGAACGGACCGGTGTATCGAGGAGCCCGATTCATTGCAGTGTCCTGTCGAGATGGGAAGGGAGCGAGGGGAAACAGGAGGGGAGGAGATAGCGTACCCGCATCTCCTTGTTGCCGAAGAAGGCATCGAAGAGCTTTCGGAAGGCCTGCCCCATCTCCTGACCTTGCCCCTCGATCCAACCGGATCTGGGAGGCCGCAGCTGGGAGGGAGGTGACGACTGACGAGACAGGAGGCGCAGGCGCAGGCGCAGGCGGGGAGGGGCGGCACCTCGGATGGAAGGTTCTAGAAGGCCGGAGGGAGGGCGGGCTAGGTTTTGGAGGAAGGATCGGCGGCTAGACGACGAGAGGTAAGGGTGCGGTGCGGCCGTGGAAGTCAGGAGGAGAGGGCGGACTCGCACTGGCCTCACCTGCACGGACCCCAGAGTGGCGTCTCGTCCACTGGATGCGATGCGATGCCCAATCGATCGATCTGGGCCGTACAATCTGTGTTTGGCAAGCTTTCGCTCAACTTCTTGCCAACTTCAAAGTTTGGTTGGTCCTGCACGATTGATGGACGAAGATTGTTGTAAATGGAATAACTTTTGCGTAGGGGGGGAGTGGTTTTATTAAATGAGTAAAATACACTCTATATTCCTAAACTATTCCCTTGTCATATGGATCCATGCTTTTTTGAAAGTGATCATGAGCATCTTTAACAGTTTGATAAATTTTGTTTCCCAAATCTCGTTGTTTGCCAACTCCCAAAATAATATGGGGAGGAAAAAAAGATATCATCTCCAAAGTTTAGCAAATTCTATTTCCAAAAACCCAAAAACCTGCTAATGAAATGAAAAGACCCGTTAAGCGAACGAAGAGTCTCGTTAAGCGAACGAAGAGCCCCGCTAAGCACGAGGAAACTACGATGTGTGGCTGGTGCCCCACGCACATATATGCGCGCAATCGACCGAGATTTGCCAACTTGCCAAAGATGACAAACTCAGATACCAAACTATATTGGAGAAACATTTTTCTCATTTTGCCAAAAATTTTAGGACGTCAAACTCTTGGAGATGCTCTAAGGGCTGGTTCGGCTGGTGGAAAAGCCGGCTGGTTTCGACTGATTCAATAGTGTTCTGTGAGAGAGAATAAGCTGAAACAAGCTAAAACAAGCCGAAACATGACCAGCAAAACAGGGCCTAAGTCCTTGAACTTTTTACATGGTTCATTCCATATTTGTCCATATCCCAATCCCTATTCTAGAATCTTACGATATCATGATCCTATTAATTCAAAACAATATTGAATTCTGGATCCTAGATTTTGTAGTATCTTGATTCTATATAAATGTTTTTTTATGATTTTGTATAAAATTTCATACTATTTTGATACTATAATTCTATACAATTAATTAATATACATGACTTTTTATTTATCCGTGAAAAAAATACTTCTTAAAGTTAAAGGGTATTGAAAATAATGCCGAGAATTGTGCTTAAATGTAAAAAAGTCAGTAAATAAAGCTTAAATATTCACAACATATGCACATCTTGTGATTAGTTCAAGTAGTGGCTACTTTCTAGCTCTGCTACTAGACTCGGATGGGAGCGCTTATGCTTTGGCTTGCTTGTTAGTTAGGCATAGTGCTCGTTGTCATCTTGTTATCTAACTAATTTGGCTAGTGTTGTGCCTTGATGAAAATTTTAATAGACTATTTACTCCCTTCTAGCCATCAACTGGTCCTTTCTATATGTAGTCCCGATGTTGGTGCAGTTGATCCCTCGGCTATGCACACCACGAGCGCAAGAACATAGCCTCTATAAGATGCTCCAGTGTACGAGCAACCATAGCAAGGTTGTGCGGCTCTCAAGAAGCCCTTGTCCATTGGCTATGTCATCGAGGCGCCCACCACGTCCGCAAGTGGGTCTAGGTAAGCCTCGTTTGAACACATGACAACGTCCAGACCTAGTTCCTATAGCTGGATGACACTCTCATCTATGTTTAAGGACCACAATGTGCATTTTAAGAGTTTAGAGACATGAATAACACTTTCAATCAAGTTTAAGGTCTATCAATGTATTTTACCCGACAATTTAGCACGTGTTATTATAGAGGTTTGAACCTCTCGTGAAGTAGTTAGTAAGTTTAAGAACTCGAATAAGTATTTTAGGAGTTGATGGATTTAGGTGACACTCGTTGTCAAGTTTAAGATCCACCAGTATATTTTACTTGCTTATAAATTGCAGTTGCACGCTAACAAACCTAGGCAGATCATCGTCCTCACCGACCTTAGACATGGGCGGATCCAAAGGGTATTCCCCGTATTCCCGGGAATACCCAACTATTTTAATACACTTTTATGTATATATATGTGTATATACTTATATATGTATATGTATAATGCTATATTTTGCAGTATTTTCACTCATTGCAGCGTAAAACAGTAAAAAAACAGCTTCTCGGCCTGACTCCGTTATATTTTATAGTATTTTCACCCATTGCAGTTAAAAAACAGCTGATTTTTTTATGTAAAAGTAGGAATACCAAATCTTGGCTCCGCCACTGACCTTAGACCGATCACAGATCACATGCACGCTTTTGCTTTCCTGCTAACCTAACGGTCATATTTGTGGATGTAAATTGCAGTTGCACGCAAACACAACGACCCTGCTTGATTTTTTCTGCCGCGGTAGCATTACTGCTGCTAATAAGATCACAAACATAGCATGTCAGCACAGCTGGCCTAAGCAGTGTCATGTCACTTGTACAAATGACGACGACACTACTGCTAGCGTGGTTAAGGTTTATTTTAGCTATAATGTAAGATGTGGAAAAGTTTGTGAAAAAAAATAGTTGTAAGCTATGTATGTGAAAAAAAACTACAATTTGTTCAGTTAAAATAACTATGAAATCTACCCCTCTGTTTACCTTGAAACAACTATGAAACATCTTTCTATTCCTACAAATTAAAAAAACAAGAAAGCATAAAGCCGAAATCAAAGATCTAAAATGCTATGAAATTAGCGGCTTCTGAAGAAGCAGCTTTTGATTTTATCCATTTGATTGGGGTTCTATTTTTAGCGACAAAAGCACTTTACAGAAGCTGAACTAAACGCAATCTAATAACAGGTTGATACGAAAGAAATGTTAACTGGGGAGCATCCATGTTTCTGCTAGTGTAGGTGTATAGTGTAGTGTATCCTACTCGACCATATCATTCACTCACTGTCTCGTTCACTGTGTAGTAAGCTGATCAAGCTGCACTCGATCGATGTGCCCAATTAATCATTCGTCGCTGCTGCTGGAACGCATCGGCTCCACGGCGGCGGCGACCTGCTTGGGCGTGTACCGGGCGGCGAGCACCATGTAGAGCAGCAGGTTGGCGACGCTGATGATGGTCCAGAGCCAGAAGTAGTAGTCCAGGTGGCCGGCGTTGAGGTCCGGCGCCAGCCACCCGGGTCGCTTCGTCACGGCCGCCACCAGCGTCACCACCAGCGAGTTGACGTAGAACCCCAGCGACAGCGCCAGGAAGGAGAAGGCCGAGCAGATGCTGCGCATCGCGGCGGGGGCCTCCCCGTAGAAGAACTCCAGCTGCGCGATCCCGCAGAAGACGTCGGAGCCCGCCACCAGCACGAACTGCGGCACCTGCCACGCGATGCTCATCGGCCCGCTCCCGCCGTGGATGGCGCGGAGCCGGCGCCTCTCGACGAGCGCGGCCGTCCCCAGGGCTAGCACCACCAGGAACCGCCCCACGCCCATGCGCTGCAGCTGCGTCAGCCCGCCGGGGCGCCCCGTCAGCCGCCGCGCCGCCGGGATGATGGCGGCGTCGTGGAGCACCACCCACAGGAGCATGAACACCACCTCCACGGACACCAGCGACGCCACGGGCACCTTGAACCGCCCGCCCAGCCGCGTGTCCATGGCCATCCCCTGCTGGATGAAGGTGGTGGTCATCTGCCCCAGCGACGCCGCGTACAGCACGCACGTCACCCAGATGGGCAGCATCCGCACCAGGATCTTCACGCCCTCCACCTCGCTCACCGTGCACAGAGACCATTCGCCCTCCTGCGCCTTGTCGTCGACCGCGGCAGCCTTGTCAAGGCACCGCAGACCCTTGGTGCGCGCCAGCCGCTGCTGCTCGCCGTCGTCTTTGGCGTCGTCTTCGTGCAGCAGCACCGCGGCGCCGTCGTCCCTTTCCATACTGACGTTGCGCTTCCTGAAGGCGGCGACGAGCACCCTGATGATGTCCTTGAGCGGGCTGCCCGTCGGCATCTGCACCCTGTAGCAGGGCGTGCCCGCCACGAAGGCGAGCGCGGCCACGACGAAGCAGGCCGTGCCGATGCCGAAGCCGAGCGCCCACGACACGTTCTGCTCCAGCCACGACACGAGCGTGCCGGCGACGAAGATGCCCAGGTTGATGGCCGCGAAGAACCAGCTGAAGAAGGCCTGCTTCCGTTCCGGCCGGTCGGCGTCGTCGTCGTACTGCTCGGCCCCGAAGGGGAGCAGCGCGGACTTGACCCCTCCCGTGCCGACGGAGGTGAGGTAGAGCGCGGCGAAGAAGACGGAGAACTGTGTCTTGGTCGCCGGCGCGCACGACATCCCCATCTGGCATGCCGTTGCGGGCCGCAGCGATGGGATCGCGGCGGACACGGTGAGGAGCACCAGGCCCTGCCATTCGGCAACAATTGGTTGCATTCAGACATTCAGTATTTCAGTGACTCAGTGAGTGAGTGTCAGTCAGGCAGGCATTCCTGAATCGCGCAATAAATTACTTGTACCCACTCACCACAAGGTAGAAGACGATGGAGGCGAGCAGGGTTAAAAAAACCGGCCGGTTTACCGCGGTTTACCGCGGTAACCGCCCAAACCGGGCCGGTCCGGTTCCGGTCCGGCCCGGTTAGGGTTTCCCTAAATCCAAATTTAAAATTTGAAAAAAAAATGCTGAAAAAATTCCTAAAAATAGTTCATGATTTATAGAAGCCAATGGTGTAAAAATTTTTCAAATTGGAGTTCGTTTAGTATTTATTTATACGTATAGAAGTTTGAAAAAAAAGAAAAAAAATCCCGGTCCCGGCCCGTTAAGGCCTCCAAATTCAAATTTAAAATTTGAAAAAAACAAAAAATGCTGAAAAAATTCCTAAAAATAGTTCATGATTTATAGAAGCCAATGGTGTAAAAATTTTTCAAATTCGAGTTCGTTTAGTATTTATTTATACGTATAGAAGTTTGAAAAAAAAAAGAAAAAAAAATTCCAAACTCAAACCGAGCGGTAAACCGGCCAAACCGGCCGGTTACCGCTCCAAACCGGCCGGTTTACCGACCGGAAACCGAACCGAAGAACATTTGAATTCAAATTTGAATTCGACCGGTTACCGACCGGTTTACCGGTAAACCGACCGGTAAACCGCTACCGCCGGCCGGCGGTTACCGGAAACCGGTCGGTAAAAAAAACCCTGGAGGCGAGGATGGTCCTGTACTTGCCCCAGTAGCTGTCGGCGAGGAAGGCGCCGATGACGGGGACGATGAAGGTGGTGCCGTTCCAGGTGTCGACGTGGGCGGCGTTGAAGGCGGTGCTCCCGTGCAGCACCGTGGCCAGGTACACCACCAGGTTGAGCGCCACGCCCGAGAAGGCGATGCTTTCCAGCAGCTCGAAGACTGGACGGGAAAGAGTCACCAACAGCTCCCCTCCGGAACCGAAGGCCATGGATCGGGATCAGATTCCTTACCTAGGACGATTACCGGGCCCTTCCAGGTGAAGCGCTGCCTCGCCGCCCCCGACGCGTCGCCGCCGGATTCCATGGACGAAACCGCCTCCTGCTGCCTGTGGCGGCCATTGGAGCCGGCAGGGGGAGGGGGAGACATGCCGCTCTGCGGGGACAGGGACGAGAAGGAGAACGATTGTCTCAGGCTGGCTCTGCTCCTAGTAGAAACTTATAAACGAGATGCAATGCTGGCCACAGACGCGACGCGCACGGACTGATGACGACCAGATCGCTGGCTGCGGAACAGCGGCAGTCAACGAGAATGAGGGGGGAGTACGGATCATGGATGGATGATATCTCGATTCTTCATCTTCATTTAAATATGTAGAAACAGCACCCCTCCTTATCTAAAAATGATAGCTCCGCACCGAGGAGTCAAAGGAAAGTAGAGGACGGATCGGATAGCGCGCGCCGTGCGATGCGTCATCGTCGCCGTCTCGATCGCTCCCTCCTTATTCGCATTGCCTTGCGTGATCTCATCTCATCTCATCAGGGCCGGAGCAGAGTGAGAGACAGCGCACGCACGCGCAAGACGAGAAGGGAAGGAAGGAGAAAACCAGGCGGAAAAAAAGGACGTCGAAATTGGAAGCCTGTCAGCCAGCGGCGCCGGCGCCGGCGGTTGGAACATTTGGCTAGGATCTCTCTTCTCACTCGCCCACTCTCGTCTCATCTCATCTGCTAACCACCCTCCAGCTAGGAGCGCAGATGGATCCAACCAGGCGTGCATGCAAGGACTGGTGGCAATAATCAAGGCAACAAATTAACCAACCAAGGCAACTAGTAACTGGATTGATGGGTGGCCATCAAATTGCCAGCCAGAGTAGAACAGCGAGGAGGAGGAGACAATGGCATGAGTAGCCAGTCAGTCAGTACCTGCGTCTCCGGAAGCAGGGGGCCGACTCCTGTCTCGGCCGCACCCGCGCCCACACGGCTCCTCCTGCCGCCACCGCTACCGCCGCCCATGGGACTGAAATGGTAGTTGTGGGAGCCCAGAACCCAGCACCAGCACCAGCACCAGCGGCAGAAGGATGCGGCGCGACCTCACTTATACGAAAACGAAATCTTGGAGACGCGTCGACGTCAGGGTCAGCTTCCCTCTCCTCGGCTATCCTATCCCTTACAAGTGACTCAAGGGGAGGGGGGCGACATAGCTAGCTCATTAGCTGAAAGAAAGGCGAAAAAGAAGAATATGAACAAGCGACCATCCATCTATCGATCGATGGGTCCATCTCCTCCTTTGCAAGCAGAGTACGTGGCTAGGTACAGCGCAACCAACGGCAGTTGAGGCTCGTGCCCCTCTCAAAACAAGTTACAAGTGTGTCTATATCTACGGGAAGGAAATGAAAATGATATCATCTGACAGCAGAAAGTCCGCGCTTCCTTAGTTCCTTTGAATATCACTGTTGCCGGGGAATGCAGGCAGGCACACAGAAGCACAGAAAACATTCAAGTTGAGCACTAGGACTGCCATCTCTCCCGTCAGCAGCTCGCAGAATAAAACCATCATCTGAAAAACCGGCTGGGCTGGCACTGGCAGCTGGCAAAATAAGCAGCCAGAACGACCTCACGTTGTCAGTCACATGTCCAGTTCCTGTTGCTTAGCGAAACCACCTTGTCACTTCCGGCGATAACAGCTGCTGCCTGGCCTACTACTGCTCGATCCCTTCTCGAAAAGGGATTAAAGAAAGATCCGAGTCTGGCGCTGATATTTCTGTGGCTACCGTTGATGCTAATACCGATTTATTGTGAGAGAAAAACACTCATGAATGGTTGGCTGATTCACGCTGTGCAGTCTCCGAGTCTCCACCAGTGTTGCTTAAACAAATCCGAGTGTGGGGTATCAAGGCCTGCAAATGCTGGTGACAGCCAGGCACATCACGTGACTTCATTGAACTCGTGAATATGTACAATGCACACAATAAGTTTATCTATCATCTTGTTCGTTTGAGTTACTTTTCAATCATGAAACAGTGTTTTTCTCTCACAACATTTCAGTATAAGTATTAGCATAAACCAAATTTCAGCATAAGAAGTAGGATGTATAAAAACACCATTACAACCAGCCATCCACTGTGCCGTGGCGGCCACCAAGTCAATGCGGACCACAGAGCTGTGTGCAGCTGCTCAGGTCAACTGGAATCCAACTCGCCTCGGGCGCGCATGGTGTTTGCGCAAAACAAAGGCCCAGTCAGCTGCAAGCCTGCAACTTGTGCACAAACAATGCCTAAGCTCTTTCGGTGAAGATGAAACAACAGCAGGGGAAAAAAAACACTTGCCCAAAAAAGGTTCAGCTCATTGAACTAATGAAAAGATAGATGAACGGAACACCACGAGCTGAGCTGCACAAGCAAAGCAACAAATAAAGTAATGCTCCCTCCTTTTCTATCAGTCGGGGGGACATGAGATTTCAATCTCAACTGCCCAGTTCCATCAAATTAAACAAGGAAGTTGCAAAGTTACATCAGGCAAAGAAACACCCAATCACCTGGTACCAACACGACATCCCAATCTGCATATTATGCATACAAATTATCTTCCTTTTTCCATGAAAAATATTTATACAAATCGTAAGACAAGACAGTGCGATGAATCATCCTAGTAGGCTAGTGCAGAGGACCATGTATTCAAATGAACAGCAAAAGTCTCGGTTCCGGAGTAGTGTACATTGCAAAATACAGTAGGATACACGCAGTAATTGATGGTACAGAGAATCTGGAACTAGGCCTGGGCGTTCGGATTATCTGAATTTTTCGATTCGGGTAATTTAAAATTCAGGTAATGAAAATGACTATCCGATATTCACCTCGAAAAAACACTATCTAAAATTTTGGGTACCCAATAATTCGGGTTCGAGTTTAGGTATACCCAATATACCCGAATTCACAGAAAAGAGCAAACTGCACAAAACTTTTATAGCAATTTTATACATAATTTCAGCAGCGATTTGTATAAAATTTCAACAGCAATTTACAGAGAATAATATATTACAGTCACTTGTTCAAACAAAGAGAATTATATACTAATAAAGTGATAAGTTAAGTGCTCCACTGACAACACATTACAAACACATATTCGGGTAGTTTGGGTACCGGGAGATATTACCCGAATTACCCAAACTTATTTCGGGTATTCAGAATTGCTATCCAAATTTAGGATCGGGTACCTCGGGTTTGGATAATTTGGGTCCGGATTCGGGTATTTCGGGTACGGGTAATGGGTATCGGGTATTTTGCCCGGGCTTATCTGGAACCTTACTGATTGACAACCTTCTTCACCGTATAACGCCTTGCAAATGCCGTGTACACAACATAGTTCACCACACTGATCCCCGTCCACAACCAGAAGTAGTAGTCCAGGTGGCCGTCGTTGAGGTCAGCGGGGAGCCAGCCCTTGCCGCCCCAGGCTGTGGTCACAGCTGCCACCAATGAGACCACCAGCGTGTTCACGTAGTACGCCAGCGACATGGCCAGGAACTGGAACGCCGAGCACAGGCTGCGCATCGACGCAGGCGCCTCCGCGTAGAAGAACTCCAGCTGTGCGATGCCACAGAACACGTCGGAGCAGGCCAGGATCACAAACTGTGGGAGCTGCCACCCAATGCTCAGGTTATGCCCGGCCTTCACGCTGCGCAGTCTCCAAGTCTCCACCAGTGCTGCTGCTGCCAGAGATGGGATCGCCAGCGACCGCCCGACGCCCATCCGCTGCAGCAGCGTCAGTCCCATCGGGTTCCCGGTGTACCTCCTGGCTATCGGGATGACGATGCTGTCCTGGAACACAACCCAGACAAGCATGAAGATCACCTCGGCAGAGTTCATAGAGGCAGCGGGCACGGAGAAGGATCCGATCTTAGTGTTCATCGCGTTCCCCTGCTGAACGAAAGTAGTAGCAGTCTGGCTCATTGCAGCCGAATAGAAGACACAGGTGAACCATATTGGAAGCATCCGGATCAGAATCTTCACTTCCTCCACCTGGGTTACTGTACATAGTAGCCATGTGCGATGTCTGTCCTTCGTCTCTTGGTCCTCTACAACCACAGCAGCCTTATCTAAGCACCTGAATGGATGAGTTCAGATATGTTTAGCACAATTCCAAACAAAGGATTACAGAAAGTACATCAATCAATTGACAAAAAAGAGTCCATAACATGGCGCTAAACAAAATCTTATCTTAAAGAGGAAAATGCCTTAATCGATCTAGAAAATATGTGGTTCTAGGATGAGAAAGGAATAAGCCTTATCTAACTGAAGATGACAAAAAATATGTCCATCACAGTTAGGAGAGAGTTTTTAATATGACAAAGAAATGTCCACCACAGTTAGGACAGAGACATTAATTCAATCCCATCTGCAAACAGGGCTACATTGTGTCATTAATTGAGTTGCCTGGGTATTATCTTTCTCCAACAGCCCCATCTATATAAGAATTCATCATCTTTTCAGAACATATAACAGTTGTATCAGCTACCTTTCTTCACATGATTTTGAAGCTATTTCCAGTACAGTGAAGCAAACTTTTGAGATCCAGAAAAGTCTTTTGTTCTCTACTCAAGGTACATTCAAGAGTTGATTAAAAAAAAAGATGAGTAGCATGAGTACCCACCCCCCCCCCCAAAAAAAAAGACCCAGTTATTCCAAACATAACAGTTCATAAGCTACCTTATGTTCATGGGATTTCAAAGCTATATGCGGTATAGGTGTAAACTTTCAGGTCTACGGTCCAGATCTAGAATAGTCATTTTATTGCTCAAACCACATAGTTCAGAGGTGCATTTCAGAGTTGTCTTTTCCCTTTTTTTGTTTTTTGGCCAAGACATGCTTTCTTTCATCATACAAGGTTTCAATCCTGCATAATTGCAGGTTCTGGTGAGCAGTAGCGAGATCAGACCCTGTCTATCTTTCTAATGCCTCTTTACTCTTTGTAAGGTAATGAAGCAATCAAACTAAAGTGTAAATTGAAGTTAACTTTCCCTTTTATGCTAGCAATCAAACTAAAGTGTATAGTGATAGATATACCTGAATTCGTCAGTGTGTTCTAATTTGTTTGGCACTATGCTGCTTAATTCAGCATCATCCCCTTCAAATAATAGCGTGCTATCAGCAGGAAGCGCCACTCTTCTCTTCTTAAAAGAGGCAACAAACACCATTACTATACTCTTGAGTGGGCTCCCAGTTGGAAGTTGAACCCTGTAAAACGGTGTTCCAACCAAAAAGGCAACTGCGGCGATAACAAGGCATATCGAGGAGATGCCAAATCCAAGAGACCAAGAAACATTCTGCTGTATCCAGACAAGAACAGTGCCGGAGATGAACACTCCGAGGTTGATAGCCATGAAGAACCAACTGAAGAACAATTGTTTGTTTTTACTCTCTTCCAGGTTTGCATCATTGTATTGATCCGCTCCGAGGGGAAGTAAAGCTGACTTGACGCCCCCCGTACCAATGGAAATGAGGTACAATGAACCAAAGAGCACAAAATACTGAAACCCTGTTGCAGGAGGGCAAGAACCGCCTTCACATGAGGCAGGCCGTAGGGATGGTATGAGAGCAGAGGCAGTAATTATGAGCAAGCCCTATTTGCAGACAATTGTTATGAACATAAGAAGGGGCACATAGCGAAAGAGGATTAGTACTGTATGAAGATGGTGCCTGCACTTACAACGACGTAGAATATTATAGAGATAGCTGCGGTCTTATACTTTCCCCATTATGTATCAGCAATAAAGGCTCCAAGGACCGGCGTAAGAAACGTGGCACCATTCCACGCATCAACGGTTGCAGCATTGGAGGCAGTGGTTCCATGGAGGACGGTTCCAAGATACACGACCAAGTTGAGTGCTATACCAGAGTAAGCAATGCTCTCCAAGAATTCGAAGCCTGGGATCACGAAGCAGCACGAGCGGTTAGACAAACCGCTTGGTAGATAATATTTACAATTAGTGAACTGAACATAATGCAAGGACATGACAGGCATGTGAGTACACTGCTTAGTGCTTAACATATGGTTGTGTTAAGATGACATGAGACATACCCAAAATAATGGCTGGGGCCTTCCAGCTGAAGGGCTTGTTATAGTGCTGATTCGCTGAGGAAACCTGCAGGGAGAGTAAAGAAATCACCATGTTGTGGGACTGAAACGAAGAAACAAAGCATGTAGAGTATTGGTGAAAGAAAACAACAAGTCGTGTTTGTTTTTTTCCTTCTTTCTTTCTTTCTGAACCATTGAAGCATACATAAGATCCAATTCATTCGGAGTTTCGGACACTACAAATTAAGCCGTGGTAGGTGAACAAATACATGTACTCCAGTGAAGCAGCAGTAGAACTGTAGCAAGGATGAATCGGACCGGGAGACGCGAACAAGGAGGAGGGCGGAGGGGATTGGGGCATTCGGTTACCTGCGTCTGGCTGGGAAGGTGATGCGGCTGTTGGTTGATCTCCACCATACTTGGCCCAACGGCCAGGTGTGGGCCCTTGATGCGTCCTGATCGGGGACGCCCAGCCCAATGAAGTGGCTGGTGGGCCCCCGTCGCGCAGTGCCATAAATAGGAGGTTGGGGGCTTGTGGTGAGAGGATGAGGTTCACTTCACTGCGACCACCCCACTGTCCTAACCCTAAACCGATCCCGAGGGTGTACTGCCAGCGGCGGGAAGCCCCACCGGTCTCCACGGCGTCTGCACCTACACCAACGCGGGACCACCACGTCGGACTCCACCATGACAGACGCGAGCTCCTCCAACAACTCGGTTGATGGTCAGTCACCTCAATTACCTTCCTCACACTCTCTCTCCCTTTCTCCAGTAAGTGTTCTATGTGATGTTCTACGCGATTCATTCCAAATACCAAAGAACTACCGACTGCTCTACTGCTAGAACGGTCCTAAGAAGCAAACATTGGTACCGGAGCTGGTTTTACTAGTGTGTAGATTCAGATCGGGTAGAGATTCAAAGAAAGAAGTCGAAATCACTGAAAAGAAGAACACGACGGATGCGATCCGTACAGAAGAAGAACCCTAACCCTAACTGACAGAGAAGAAAGGACGGAGGGGAGGACCTACCCGGTAACCTCGCCGCCGTCACCGCCGTTGTAGTGCGGGTAGAACAGAACTCACCGCCGGCCACCGGATGGGGTCGCGCGGGAAGAAGCTCACGAACCGCCGGGCAAGGGAGACCACGCCATCGCGGGTCATCCGCCTCGGGCTCGGGGGGAGGGAGGTTTGAAGAGAAAGAGGAAAGAAATTCCTCAAATCAGAACCCTAAGAAAGAAATCCTCAACCCTAAGAACAAGGAAAGGACGGAGAAGGGGAGGAACTTACATGGTTTTCTTACCACCGTCATCGTGCGGCTGCGGGAAAGATGAGACTGCCATCGCGGGAAGAACACAGAGTCAAGGGAGAGGGGCTGGTCGAGCCGTCGGCATGGAACGGGTTCCGCCGCGGGAGTGCTCCGGCGGAGCAACCCATCGAAGAAGCTGCGCCGCCGGCTCAATCATGCTCGGCCGCGCCGTGTGCGCGGGCTCCAGGGCGCAGCTGCAAGGCCGCTCGACGGCGCCGCGCTCGGCCTAGGCGAGCACGCGCTCCGGCGAGGGGCCCCGCAGCGGCGCCGCCACCCGCCTTAGCTCCACTCGGCGCGATGAAAGAGAAAGGGGAGGAAGGAAATGATCTAGGGTTACGGAGAGCAGACGCCGTGTTGCGGTTTTGATCTCCCGAGAGCCACGGACGGCCGTTCGATCTACATCGATGGTCAGGAACGACCGGGCTCCATCCGGCCCAGGCGGGGCAGCGTGGAGAATGGCCGAATGGGCCAGTTTCCCGGCCCAGGCCCAGGTTGCGGCCTGGGCGCGGAGTGGAGGCGTCATGCGACCGGCGAGCGGGCCGGCCCATTTCGCGAGCAACTAGCAGATGTCACTGGGCCGAGCGCCTGCGCACTATTGAACGTGCTTGAGCAGCTGGGCTGCGGTGCAACAGATGAGCCTATGGGCCAAATGAACAGCAGAAGAAAGTTTAAGTGTTAATATTATTCAGAAGCTTTTTTTTTGACAGTTTGTTTTATCTCTATAAATTTCTGGGAATTTTGCACCAACGTGTTAGATTTTCCAGAGAGTAGATGAATTCATGAGAATGCTTCTGAATAAGTATTATTTAAGAATTTTGTCACGTTTTCCGCTGCAAAGAAAAGAATATTGTCTTCTTATTAAATCTGAACCAACGGGAGGATTTAATTTGAAGTGCAGTTAAAGTTGTTCAGAAAATGATGAAAAGTTTATCCTCTAATTAAACCAACGAGAAAATTTTGATTAGAGGGATATTCACATTATGATTTAAGTGAAATTATGATATTGTTATTTTCTGACCAACGTTGATGATAACAATATTATAAGCTTATTTATGAATTTGAAGTTGAGAATTAAATCTCTGATAATTTATGCATCAAAGTGATCAATTTTCAGAGAATAGATAAAGATCAAGAAATGCTCATGAAATAGAAAGATGATTTTCCGCTACAATAATGATGATGATGATCTTCTAATTAAATTCGAACCAACGGGAGAATTTAATTTTGAAGAGAGTCAATGATAATTGAGTTGTTCCATATGTTAATTCCATTTATGCCCAACGGTGATGTGGAATTAATGTACAAGAATATTGTATTCATGATGTTGCTAATTTTAGCAAAAGTTATTGATAGAGAATTTTATGAATTTTTATCTATGAGTTTTATGCATTTAATTCTATTTCTGCCCAACGGTGATATAGAATTAATGTAGAAGAAAGTTGTTTTGTTCTATATCTGCCCAACGGTGATATAGAATAGAACATAAAGAAATCAGAGTTTAATGTTGATAACTATTGTTGAATAATTTCCAGACAAAGATCTTCATGCTTTTGTTCTTGAAGGCAGAAAAGAAAGAGAAAAGAAAAGCACTGGGTACTTGTGACTCAGATGATGAAAAGCCTGAGAACAAATTGTGTATATGAAAGGAGGCCATTGTATGAGAGACTATGTCCTCTTCAAGAGTGGCTTGAAAAGAAATGTTTTTCAAAGATTTCAGGGATATTGATCCAAGAAAGAAATAGAACAATAAGATTTTAGTTTAAGAAATGTGTTTTATGTACTCTCTATGAAAAATAATTTAATATTCAGTTTTTATCATCATGATATGAATTGTAATGAATGATATGCATGTTTAATTTGACCAACGTCGGCTTAAGCATGTGTGTTAAAGAATATCGAATTTATTCCTGAATTTGATGATTGAATATGAGCCAATCCTGGCATTTATGTCTCTACAAGAGAATTGTCTCGCATGGCGGCATAAATTTAAGAAAATACCCGCGTTGTGGGGCAAAGTTGGCATAGCACTTGTCCTGTATGGCAGGAGAAAGTGAGATGACCATGTATATCCCGCACAGGGAGAGAAGTTTAGGGTAGCTCTCATGCTATCCTAGTATGAGTTTAAGAACAAAAGGAAGTTGAAAATGAACCTCATGATAAGAATGACATGCAAGCATGACTTGCAGAAGTACTGATGAAAGGACTCTGTTGAGTTCTTGAAGTGAAATGAGGAAAAAGAATACATACTTCCATACGAATTAAGAAACAATTTCATCTTCCATGATGTAATCATGTGGATGAAGTAATCAAAGTTTCCTCACTCACAAGAGTTATGAAGGTTTCGAAATTGTGGCAGAAAAGTTTGAGCCACATTTCGAGGGGGAGGATTGTGACATGAATTGAGAAAGATAGAAAGTCAAAGAATAAGAAACTCAGAAAAATGATTGAAAGAAATTCCCCATTATATGCTTTGCATTTAGAGAAAAAGTGATCTATAAAAGATGAAGGTGATCGTAGATGAAGGTGATCGTTGAGGGAGTACAACGGTCATAATAAAGATACCCCTAAGTATAGAAATAGCTAAATTCCTGAACATTTTACAGTTCAACAGGAAGATAGCAATGAGACTAAGAAATACGAAGACGGTGCTCAAAGCACCAAATGAGATAGATTTTAATAGAATAAACCCAAAATAAGAAAGATTGAAGATACGCTATCCTTACACGAGATGTATTAATCTGGGGGAGCATGGTATGAAAAGATCTACGACTTGAAGAGAAGTGGGACCAGTGCCTACTCCAATGACTCAAGATCGACAAATGCTCAACACCAAGTTGATGTTGTATGACTCATACAACACATGTTGTTAGCCCTTCAAGAAGATGAATAAGAAAATAAGGATCCGGTTTTACAGGACCCTATAGAATCGATTGACGATGAAAGAGCAACAACAACCCCATGTGAAAGAAGTGTCATTAGCTAAAGACCTGAAAGTCTCAAAGAATAAGAGAATCAGATATTTCTGATGACTATGAATTATATATTAATGAAGAAATTCAAATGGAAGGTGATCCCACCTCATTTGAAGAAACCATAAGAGGCGTTAACACGTCTGAATGGCAAGAAGCTAAGGAAATTGAAATGAAATCGATGAACAACAACGAAGTTTGAGAAATAGAAGCAGTTCCTAATGGAGCCAAAACAGTAGGCTATAAAGGGTCTACAAGACGAAATGTGACTCCAAAGGGAACAGAAGATATAAAGCACGACTTGAATTAAAAGATTTTACACAAAGAGAATGAATAGATTACAATGAGTGCTAGTGGCACATCATGATCTGAGATGAAAAATAAAGACAGCATTTCCCAATGGGATTTGTATGAAAATGATTACATGGCACAACCTAAAAGTTTTGTCGTGGAAAGAAAGAACGAACGAGTGGGATGCCATCTGTAAAAAAAGCATTTTATGAACTAGAGCAAGTCTCTAAACAGTGGCATTTCAAGTTGAAAGGTCAACTAGAAATTTTGGGTTAAAGAGAATGAGAGGACAATTACATCTGTACAAAGTTATAGAATGGGAAATTCATTTCCTAATCCTGTATACGTGGATGACACCTTACTTGCTGGTAGTGATGTCAATCTACTGTATGTGAAGAAGCTCTTGTCCTCGAGACTCGATAAGAATGTTCTCGGTGAAATGACTCTCGTTATAAGAATTGAAATTCACCGAGACAGATGAAAGGGGTATTAGGATTATCACGAAGGCATGCTTAGAAAAGATTGTAAAGAAACAAAGTATGCATGCAAGTGAACCTACGCCTGTTCATATAGTCAAGGGTAATAATTTTGAGAATTTTAGCGTTACAAGAACCGAAATGAGATTGATTAAATGAATATGGATCCATATGCTTCAGCTGTTGGAAGCTTAATGAGTGCACAACTATGATGAGTGCACAAGTATGATAGTACCCTAACATATTTATCCGGGATGTTTTGGCAGAAAGTCCAGTCCAGACATAGATCACTGGAATGGAGATTGAGAATGTCTTGCAATTATGCAAAGATTTAATAAGCCTCATGATGACTAAGAAAGAACGAGTACTCACAAATGGTTGTGGGTATAAGAATGTTGAATTTCGGCGAGATGTTTAGTGAAACCCACATAGTAGCTAACTCTCGCAGTTGGAGTTTTATTGTGAAAAAGCTCCAAAGAAACAGTTGTGGTGTCATCAATGATGCATACCTATAGTACAACTTATTATGAGGCTTATAGGACAGGCGAAATTGTTAACTTATATCCGGAATTGGTAATGGTATACAACAACAATTACCATTTAAAGTGATTGACTCCTATGACAACGGGTCAAGTGTGCTGCCAAACACATTGACATGAAGTTAGACGTTGTGAAGGAGAAAGTCCGGAATCTTTTAAAAGCTTTTGAATAAATAAGTAGAAGCAAGTACTTGCAGATCAGCTTATAAAGGCTTACCACCCAGTGTGTTCAGAGAACGCACAGTCGACATGGGTTTTATGGTATAGCCTATGATTTCCGGACAACAAAGGGCCCAAAGAAAGTATCATTTCAAAATGGAGAAGTGTATTGTGGCTGTTAGTCTAGCGGCACTAATTGCTGTGACGATGGGACAGTTCTATGCACTAATCTGTGATGGAATAGGAAAGAAGGAAGAAAATATGAATTGAAATTTGAGTAAGAAATTAAAGAACGAAGAAAGTGATGAGAGATCAAGGGGGAGAATGTTGGTTGATCTCCACCATACTTGGCCCAACGGCCAGGTGTGGGCCCTTGATGCGTCCTGATCGGGGACGTCCAGCCCAATGAAGTGGCTGGTGGGCCCCCGTCGCGCAGTGCCATAAATAGGAGGTTGGGGGCTTGTGGTGAGAGGATGAGGTTCACTTCACTGCGACCACCCCACTGTCCTAACCCTAAACCGATCCCGAGGGTGTACTGCCAGCGGCGGGAAGCCCCACCGGTCTCCACGGCGTCTGCACCTACACCAACGCGGGACCACCACGTCGGACTCCACCATGACAGACGCGAGCTCCTCCAACAACTCGGTTGATGGTCAGTCACCTCAATTACCTTCCTCACACTCTCTCTCCCTTTCTCCAGTAAGTGTTCTATGTGATGTTCTACGCGATTCATTCCAAATACCAAAGAACTACCGACTGCTCTACTGCTAGAACGGTCCTAAGAAGCAAACAGCGGCAGCAGGGGAGACTGGGTATCTCCGGTCTCCGCATCCATCGCGGCGGCCTGAGCGAGCTACCTCCTCTCTCCTCTTCTTCCACGGAGAAGGGAGGCTGCTACTCCAGGTGTAGGTCCAAGCAGGGGAAGGAGGCCAAGCACGTATGGAGGATGGAGCCTCAACTATAATTAATAATTGGCCTCGCCGAGTACGAGCTTGACCTCCAGCACTCTAGTTCTTCCACCGAGCCCGATCAGTCGATTGCCCGCGGGGGTGAATCGGAAGACGAATTAGTCGTCCGCCTCACCCACCCCCACCCCTGTGGCAGAGGAGGAACAGGCACTGCAGACGGGGGCTGACGGCTGAGAGGCTGACAAAAAGGGACATCGCACCCCCGCCGGCTGGCCTCTCAATCTCTCGTTCCGTCGTCGTCTTCCCCCCGTCGGTGTCCCCCAACAGCTTGCTCTACCATCAATTCGCGGCTTCCCCCGTCACTGCTGACATGACATATTGGCATGATGCAACGACGAAGGAGCTCTTCAGACCACAAACCATACCTAACCGACTGCGGCACAGGCAAAGCATTCGTACATCGTACTCCTTCCCATGAAACGTGTTTTTAGAGTAAAAAAATGCACGTGGTTTTTAAACTTTTTCTACATCTTTTATTTGGGTCTATAAACTGTCTATCAGCTTTTTTAAATAACTAGCAAATATGCCCGTACGTTATACGGGAAAAAAGAAAATATCAAATACATTCATAGGAAACTATGCTAGAGAGTGCTACTGCTACATGTCTACTTATCACTTATGTTTCCCTTTTCTATGAAATTTGAGACCTCTACTTTTTTAAAAAAACTTAAATATCCTTAGCAAAATATTCTCAAAACATACTTAAAAATTACTTAAAGATCACTAAAGAAAATGAATAATTAAACTTTAAATGAAGTGGGAATATATCATTATAAGGGCATTAAACTTATTTATATACTTAAAACAATAATTAAGTTGCTAAGAGTAAACTTAAATTAAAATAAAATACTAAATATAATAAGGGCACTAAGAGCTCAAAGCCTAGCTAAAACATTTGAATAACGTGCTAAGATATTCTAAAAAAAAAGAATAACGTGCTGAGATTAAATAACCAAAGGAAATTAAATTCAGGAAAAAAGAACAAAGGCTAATTGACTCTTTACAAGAAAACTGGACCAGAGCAGCAGAGCATAGCGCAGGTTCCCGGCCTATTTATGGGCCCGGTTAAAGTCCCTCGTTGGAAACCTGATGCAGGAGTGGTGTGAGCCATTAGATCGAGTTGGACGACCAGGATTTGGCTAGCAAAAAACAACCAGATATATAGGCCCAAACACGCCCAAAGCACCCGATGCCGGCAACAACCCTAGTTTTATCACTCTCTCTCCCCTGCTTCACACACATAGACGCACTCACTCACACAGCCGCATCCACCGCCGGCGTTGCGGTGGTGTCTCTCGCCGGCGCGCACGTGCCGGTCGCGCATGGCTCTCCCTCGCGGCGCGGTCTCCTTAAGCGCGTGGTGGCGGCCGCCCGCTCCTGACGCGCGCTGCGGTGGGCCTGTGCGAGCCGCGGTGGCGGCCGTGATGGTGCGGTGCGAGGCGAAGGGGACGGCGGTAGCCACACAGCCGAAACCCCACGGCGATGGTCCATCCCAACATCCGCGCACTGTGACATCGCCGCGCAGACACCACTGAACAGGCGAGCTCCGATGGCCGACCTCCGTGCCTACTCCGAATCGTGTCGCCGTTTCCGCGTACGCTTATGACTTTCGGCATCGGCCGGGATGACTTCGGATGTGCCCACGACGCTGCGCCATCTTCCTAAGCCTCGCAGACTCGAACACCGCTGCAGACCGCCCGCGACGCCAACCAGGAGCCGGTGCTGAACCTCACCACCGGACACCTACCTCCTTGCTGACGCACTCCACCGTTGGCTGCGCCACTCAGTCTCCCTCGTTGACCTAACGCGCCGAATCTTGCATTCCACGACCTCGTCGTGCTCCTGTCTCCACCTAGTCGACAACCTACGGTCTCTGCAACGCCGTCAGTGCAGAGTTCTTGATTTCTTGGTTTGATTTGATTTGTTGTTGTCTTATTGAGGTATAGTATGATTTGGATTTGTATTGTATTTAGGACTTGTATTTGGAACTGGACTTTGCCTCATTGAGCTAGTTTGATTTTGAATTTGTATCGGGACTTGTAACTTATTTGGTACGGGAGACCTGAGTGAGTTTGAAGCTCTGTGGAAGAGAGGACAGATGAAACTAAAACAAGAGGTTGAAATTTTGCCTTGATTTGGACCCGAACTGAAATATGGATTTGGTTTGGTTCTTAGCTGGGTACCAAGTCGTGTCTTGTACATGTTGGATACTGGATAGCCATGCTCTATAGGTCAATTCAGGGGGTGTTTAGTTCCCACCAAAAAACTAGCCTAATTAGTCCATGAGTGGACACTAATTGCTATAGTTATACATGTACTACAGTACCCTCGAAAACTTTACAGCCCCTGAACTAAACACGCCCTCGATTGGATCTGTGAAGGGCTTGATTTGGTCTTCATAAGAGGAGACTTTTGGAGTCCGGAAGGGGTGAATTAGAGTGGACGGACGAAAATATTTCAGACAAAAAATAGGCTGAAATTTTGCCTCTTCAGTATTATTAGGTAGAGATTTGTTCTAGGTGTGTTTGGTACGACCATAATTTGTGGTTCTTTCAAAATGGGTCTGGCTCCTCTGTTTTTCACTAGAAAAATAGCTTTTCCTGTAAAACGTTTGGTAGGGCTCCTCTAGAGGAGCCGGAGCCACGGAAGAGCTCTACCAAACAAACCAAGTTTACTCTTCAAATGAACTGCAAATAATACAGGTGGCATATGATCACTTTGAAAGTTCATGTACCTCAATGAGAATGAGGGGAAAAGATCAAATATGCACCATGCATTTCACTCTTTTTGCTACAGCGTAATTGTAAAATTTTTTATATATTTATTTATTTATAGGTGTTAACGTATCTTTAGTAAACTTGATAACGGCTAGAAAATTTTTACTTATAATAAAATTATTAAAAGTATCTTGCATTTTAGAATATATTTTCCTCTATCCTAAAAAACTATAAATTCTATATTTAAACTAAGTCAATTTTTCTTAAGATCAACTAAGTTTATAGAAACAAATGTCAACCCTTCTTGCTAGTGCTACAAGAAGAGTTAGTGGCAACAAAAATAAGAGCACAAATAGATTCATAAAAAATATCACAAGGTACTCCTACCCTTGTTATTTCAATAGGCTCATTCTTTTGTTCAAGAAGAAAAGAGTGCGCCTCCTTCAATTTCTCATGAGTTTCAATAAATGTCTCATGAGTAATCAAGTGCTCCTCAAGGGATTGATCAAGAGCCTTGTACCTCTTACGCAATTCCTTGAACTCCTCCCTCTTCTTGTTCACGAGGGAATGGGTCCCTTGTAATCACGGACGGAGGACTGTGGAGGCGAAGCTGGGCACTGGCCCCCCTTCCTCCGCGCGGTCACTGCAACACCACCCTGCGCACGTCTCATCTCGAGGCAGAGGCCGAGCGTGATCTACGTTATTTGCCATCTTTTCTACACAGCGTATCTTCTTTCTAGGTGTTGGCTGTCAGGGAGCTTCGCTCTGGGGAATTAAGAGCCTATTTAGTTGGTGAAAAGGCCTAAAAAAGTTTGCACAGTAACTGTCACATCGAATCTTTGGACGCATGCATGAAGCATTAAATGTAGGTAAAAAATAACTAATTGTACAGTTTGTCTGTAAATATCGAGACGAATCTTTTGAGCCTAGTTAGTCTATGATTGAATAAATTTTACCAAATAACAACGAAAAGTGCTACAGGAACTTTACCCAAACTTTTTCACCATCTAAACAGGCCCTAATTTTCTAGTTCCATCAGTGTCGCTACAGACTTTGAAGTCAAAACCTGCAACATCGACGAGTTGTAGAGTAGAAAAACATCACTGCAAATCTAAAACAGTTGTGACTGACGCGTCAGAAGCTAACGCGCCCATGTAAAACACGGCGCAAGTCTGCATCAGTTGCTGCGCTGGATGTAAATTCAGATGCTCATAGTTGTACAGTAAACTCGTAAGCTAAACTGCCCCCCTTTGTTTGGCTCCGTGCTCCGTCACTGCTTGTAATAGCTTGATGAGTTCCTCCTTGGAGGGCTCCTCACCCTCACTATCACTACCAGTGGTGGAGGGAAGGGGCTGAGGAGGTCTAGGCACCTCCAACATTTCTATGCCCCCATAATACACCACTCAATTTGCTACTTAACATTAATTAGCTAGCTAATGATGATATTTGTACTCAAATTTTTTCTCTAATAGCATTTTACATAACTAAAAATTGGTCTTTTATTATTTTCTCCACCTCCTTTGTTCCTTTTATTTTATTATTTGCGTACCAAACATCTAGTTCGTCCTCACATTATGCTCTCTAATTAGCTTTGTTAAATATAATTAGTGCTTTCTTGTTTGCTCTCCCTCTAAATTGAACCTAACAACATTTATGTTATTTAGGATTAGTCTTCCTATTATCTTTCTTATCTTCTTTATTCTTATTGCCAAGTGCAAAGCGAATTTTTTATTTGTATAAAATAGAAATATTATAATTTTTTAGATAAATATTTGCTTAATAAGAATCTCTGGGCTTGTAAAAATTTCTGGCTCTGGCACTGTATATGCCACACTCTTCCTCTTCTTCTTCACATCTTCCTTGTCCACCTCCACCCTTTTCTCACGGTATGCCTTGTGTGACCACATCACTAAGTACTTGAGTAGGGGTGACACCCTTCAATCCGAGTCTCACAATAATGGTGACAAATGTATCGAACCGTGAAGGCAAGCATCTCAAGAATCGATGAGAGAAGTCATCACCATCTATCTTGTGTCCCAAGTTCCTCAGCTCATTTACTATGGCATTGAGCCTATGGAACATCTCTGACACATTCTTATCCTCCAACATATTCTGATTCTCTCATGGAGCATATTCCGATTTCCTCAGTTTGAACAAAAAACCGGACTAGGAAACTGAAACCGAACCTGTCGGTTTCCATTTTGAGATAAACTGATCAGATGTTGTTTCTTGACAAACCAAAATTTTCGAAAACCAAAAAAACCAAACTAAATTGCCAGTTAAACCGAATGACCAGTCCTATTTCCATGCATATCTTACCTGACACCCTCAAGATAATCTAAAAACTGCACTAGCAGAAACTTGCTTCTGTCCACTAGCCAGTGATTCTTCACAAACTCTTCTGAGTCAATCTTGTTCCGTTCTGATAGGAGGAGCATTACAACAATGTGCTTCCTATAGTTTGGCATCATCACCTAGTAGGGAGAAAACAAAAACAAAAAATAATATTTAGAGACAAAATAGGCATTGCGATAATTTTTTTTAAAATGATAACACATACCGGCTGAAGTGATGATTCCATCATCTTCCCATCCCAGGAATCCATCTCATACATTGTAAACAACTCACAAACAAACCTTTAAAAAATAACAAACAAATGTAAACATACAATCATTAGGCAATAATAAAAAGGAGAAACATGCTAGATGGAAAACATATGAATTCTTCTAGTGAGGAGAGTTCGTACGGGAGATCCATTAAAATTGAGAGACATCAGTTTTGTAAATTCAACATTTCACTGAAGTGGCTGAAAGAAAATGAACAAATGAGGAATACACGTGCAACAAATGAACAAGAGCTACTTCAACGGATAAGGAATGAATGTGCAATAGATAAAAGCAAAAGCTACTTCAAACACCCGAAAAGCAAAAAAGCTACTTACCAAGTCCTGGGCACTTTTGAAACATGGGGTGTTCTTGGAGGAGTTCAAAGAGTTGAAAAAGACGATTTGTTTCAGGAACATATTGACACAAATAAGCACCCAATGTTTCTCAAATATTATCAAAAAGAACACATGCATAGTATGATGTTATAACATTAAATAAATTATCGTGGCACCTTAGAAAACATAAAAGAAGTGTCGTTGCTACATTAAAAGTAGTTTATTGAAACAAACAAACTGTATACAACTAACATAACAGATCCATCTTGGGCAGAGTCCATGTTCTGTCTATCTTGTTTAATAATTTCTTGCATGTTTCATGGTTGAAAGTTGCTGGATCAACACTCTGATACTCCTGTCCACTACATACACAAAAAAGTGCAAAAAAGGAGAAGAGTTAAATAAAAACTGAGTATAAAAAATAGTGTTTCAAATAGAAAATAACAATTATTGTATCATTATCATGGCCAAAGGGAGAAAAGCAAATTTTTCTAAGCATTTTGTTTTTCTGTGGATAGTCATCTCGTCCGTTGAGATTGTACTGATAAGTCTATAAGGCTAGTAGGATGTTATGAATAAGGGCGCGTTTGGTTGGAGACCAAAGCTTGCCATACCAAAAGTCAGTCATGCCACAGTTTCTTCGGCAGCTGTTTGGTTCACTGCCACAGCTATGGCACGCCAAACTTTCTTAGCACCCTGCCCCATATGTCATAGACTCATTTTTGTGCCAAACCTTGCCACAAGTGTGACTTTGATTTTGCTCGCCACACTTTCTATGGCAGTCACAGTTTGCCGAAGGTTAGACGTGACAAATTTTGGTTGCCAATCAAATAGGCCAGTCTCCTTAGCTTCTAGCTCATCATAACTAACATGAAATCCAACTATATTAACGAAATGTGGCCTTGTAGAAAAGAAAATGCAAAATAATTACTACAATTGGTGTAGAATAAACATGTGCTGTATAACAGAACAGGCAAAATCTACTCCAACAGGTATCAACGAAGGATTAATTAAAAACAGACATATGTTATATTTCAGGTGCCTGAAATATAGCATTTGTTCATGTGATAGCTAACATCCATAAGATCTCTATCCAACGGTACAAATCTATTAGCACAAATCATAATAAATAAATTACAATTTTTTTCTACGGAAAGACAAAGACAAAACTGTTCTGAACTATAGGAAATGTGTATAAAAAAGCAGTTTCAACAGTTAAGCAAAGATAAGTAGATAACAACACTCTTTGCGGTGGCGGGTCTAGGCTGAGGTGAGACAATCGGGCCAAACCAAATGAAACAGGCCTTGTGCTCAAAGTTCGATGGGCTCCAAAGCAAAGAATGGATCAACATGGCATAACGAAATGGAGGAACCCTAGGCCCGCCAAACACACGCAGAGAAAACTGAGCCAGAGAGGTGCAGATCGATGCGGCGGTGGTGGTGCGCCGCCGGCGGCCTCGGCCGCCGCCTCCTTTCGTCCTCCACCTCCGCCGTCGCCTCCCATGCCCGCCCGCTGCCGCCACCCCTGATACCCAAATCTCCCTCCTTTACCGTCCCTTTCTCCTTGTCCTGTCGCAGGCACCACTCTCTCCGGGGGTTCTTTCACCTGGCCATCGCTTCTTCCTTCCGCCCTCCGGTGAGCTTTCGTCTCGTCTCATTTGGTTTGATTTTCTACTGCCTTATAATGCTGATTGCCTGCGTGGACGGTGTCGCGCAGCAGTCGGCGCATCAACAGCAGGTGCGGCACTACGCCAAGGAGAGATCGCGCGCGCCGCTCACGCCCACCAAATCCAAAGTCAAGAAATACAAGATCAAGGCCCCCTCGTAATCGCCCCATTCTTTTCCCTTGTGCCCTTCTTACCTTCTCGGCGGGCACCTCAGGCAGTTGATTTTATGCTTTTATTGCTAGGTCCATGAAGTTTAGATTCAGAACCATGAAAGACGGACAGGTCCGCAGGTGGAGGGCCGGCAAGCGCCACAATGCACACCTCAAGGTACATTTTCAGACTAATTTAGTGACCATGTTTTTCTTTACCAATGACAGCAATGCTACTAGCTTGAGGTATTGACTGGTATGGATTGCCATGCACTGTGAACCACACCAAACTGAACACTGCGTTCAACAATCCTTATAATTTGCACCATGAAACTAAATTGACTTGTCTTTACAGTTCACTAAAATAGAAGGAGTGAGTGGCACAGATTTTCAAAGCTAGCATATTGAGTGCCTTGATAATTGTATTGGCAGGAATGGTTTTTATTTACTGTACTATGTAGTTAAACAAAACATAAGATAAAAAAAAAGTTAACAAAACATGCTTTGGAATAGGTATTCTGTACAGCATGATTGGAAAATACCTGTATTTGATGGAATCATGGAATATATATTTACTAGTTTCTCCTATTATGTGATATAGTGTAATTGATTTCCAGCACAAATCAAGTTGAGCACTTCATAAAATATCTTTTCCTTCCCCTGCAACTTGAAGCAGTAACTTGTCAAATTGTTAACAAAGTATACTGAATCTACTTAGGCTGCTTTTTCTGTTGTAGACCTGTAAAGTAGAAGCATACTTATTTGTGGTCTATTTTGATTCTTCTTCGCAATTGTGAAAACTGTCAGAACTCATTCACGACGTCTTGATGCATCCATGTAGGACACGCTCTTGTCTTATACTAATAGTTGGCATTTCTCATAATTGCATTCACCACTAATGTATTTATACACGATAAAGTTGGTTGAACATGTTCAATTTGTGAATTGTGGTGTTACAGTCTAAGGAGGCCAAACGAAGACTTCGGAAACCTGCTTTGGTGCATTTGGCCTATGCAAAAGTTATAAAGAAGCTCAACTTCTGTGGGTAGGAAATGAAGAAAGCATAGCAGAGTTTGGCATGGAAAACTAGTTAACTGATACTGACTGCCAACCGCTGCATCACGATTGTAAACGCTGGAGTCTCCTTGGACTAAATACTTGCTTTTGTCATATGATGCATTGTATTCAGATGCTGTGCTCTCATTATCTCATCTGTCAGACACTGATGAGAAGCTGTTTGTTTTCTGCAAATAAGCTGATATAAATTTACACTGCATTCTGTTATGCACACAATCTGAGAGAAACTCATCATCAGAGTAGTTTCGAAATAGCTGCCAGCAAATAAAAAGTTCTGCAACATACAGTGGCTATAATTTTTTGTTGTAGTTTTGCTACTTTTCTGAAGCTGTGCCCAGTAAAGGTTGTTACTATGGTTGTGTTGCTGACTTAGTTTTGCAGTGATGTTACTGCAGCCCTTATGGTATGGAGCCTTCTGGTGGGATATGAATGTTATTTCTGGAGATGGAATTGGTGTGGAAGACTATCTAAAGAGGGACTAATGCATTCCTTCTTTTTTTAAAAAAAAATCTTGGACTAATGCATTCTGTGGAGATGGAAATGACAGATTGAGTTTATGAATTTGCAAATTAATATGTTTAGCCATCCTAGACAAGTCAATTTGAGAGTGTTTCTTCAGCTCCAGTAGCTTTGATTTTGCACACATATCTAACAATCATCCACAGTAGAAGAAATCTGACTACGGCGGCCTTTTCCCCAGGTCAGGGATCCTGCAAAATAAATGCTACCTGTAGAGTGAAATAAGCAGTACTAGGTGCTGCATACTCAAGAGACTAATGAAACTGTCAACGTAGCGGACTAGATTTAGCAAGTTAGAACTTAGCAGTCGCTATTGAGTTAGCGGGCTGCAATAGCATTCCGTAATTCTTTATAGCGGCCGCAATAGCATGGCATGCAACAAGGAAATAACTCTAGTTCACTTAAGATACACAGGTTTATGTGACCATGACAATGCTACTTTTAACAATGATAATGAATGATGGTCTTATAAATTATTTATGGCTATGATAATCTATTTATTTATAAATTATGATATACGGTAACTTATATAAGTTGTGGAACACTATGGTTTTTTTCTTAATTTAAATATGTGAGACATCAATTCTTTGAGTTGTGTATAGTTAGATGTCTACTTATACTCATTATTCATGATATATACGCTTAAATTTATATGTAATTATCATATGCTATTATTGGAACTTAGCGACCGCAATAGCGGCCACTATCCGCTATCTGCTACCTCGACACCAATCCGCTACCTGCTATACGCTATTTAGTATCTTGGGCTCAGAAGACAACACCAAGATTCAGCAGCAGCCCAGATTGGTGATATGTTATCCATGTCGAGCACCTCCTTGATCAGCTGGTGAATTGGTGATGGTCACTGGTCGTGACGAGCTGATGATGGAGCCCGGCGTAGCAACGTCGCCTTGTCGGCGAGACAACAACATTGGTGTGTGATGGTGGGGCGGGCATTAGACCAGGATTTTACTGATGATGGTGATGGCTCTCGGTGAGTGTTCACTTTGTTCAGTAAAGTTGTTTACAGACAATTAACACGGTTAAAAACATTTTAAATAATGCACTTAAACAATAGCTAAGTGTAGACTATTGTGACATGTGTTTTGTCAATATAAGAAATGAGTGTCTTCGTCAATTATAATATGCAATGGCATTTATTCATGTGAGAGCTATATATTTAAGATCTAATTGTTTTTGTAAGTATGTTGCTATGTGTATATGTATGACTAATTCTTTATTGCCCTATGTATAATTGTGCAACTCTGTGTATGACTCAACTTGCACTTGGGGGAAAAAAAGGTAGCGTGAAACTATAGTATATTTATAGTTCTGTATGCATGTTTACTGTTAAAGTGTAAAACGTTTAAACCATACAATACAATCAATATAAACCATAAACGGATGGTTGCTAACCGTTTAGAGTTCAGAATCTAGCGTCTAGCATATCAACGCAACTTGGTCAAGCTGCGCTGGTCAAGCTGGCGAGCGTGTTGCACTGCAGGGCCCAAGGGTGGTTGTGGTAAGGTGTAGTTCTGTATAGAGATGAAATCGAATCAGACAATGCCTCTCATATCCTAATATGTTTTTCTTTGTCAGATTCGCATCGGAGCAGATAATGCCTCCCATATCCTAATTTGCTCTTCTTTGTCGGATTCACATTGGAGCAGATAATACATAGATGCGAATGCAAATTTTTTCGATGTCAGAAATGGTATAAAGATAGAGCGAAATCGGATCAGAGACAAAATTGAATAGTCAAGTAATATGTGCATACATAGAAAATTATATATTTCTCAAAAAATTAATTTTAAAGAGCCACGATAGACGATAATTTCTCATTGACACTTTATTAGTAATGTATCGACATAAATGTTAATTTATTAGCAATAAGTAATCGGACTTGCTAACGCCCGGACGTCCGATCCGGGTGCTAGCGTTTGAACGGTGCCCGCAGGGAGCGAGCGAGCACCTAGCGCGTCGGGCTCATGCCACCCTGAACGTCGCCCACACCGCCAGCCGCTTCCTACGTGAATCCCATATGCAACACCCGATCTACTTTTGAAACATCCAGATACAACAGTTACAACATACTCCCTCTATCCCATTTTAATAGTCATTCTAGCATTGCAGTAAGTGTCTACATTCACTTTCACGCAACGTCTAGGTCCAAAGAATCTTCGCTGCTCCAGGTTGAAAGCTAAAACGACTATTAAAATGGGATAGAGAGAGTACAAAAGAAGACAGATGAAACACTTGAAACAAGTGTCTAAAACACTTGCGAAAACGCCTGAAAAATATTTGAAAACCATTGCAAACATATGCAATATCCAGATGAAACACTTGCAAACATGCGTATGAAACACCTAAAACACTGAAACATATATATATATATATATATATATATATATATATATATATATATATATATATATATATATATATATATATATATATATATATATATTGGCTACAAAATAACTTATTCTGTAGCCACTTTGAGTTACGATAATTGCTATGCTAATTTATGAGATTATAGTAACTCCTTACTATGTGATTTACTTTAACATTATGGTAAATATCTCCATGTGCTATAGTAATTCAACTATCGTAAATATATACTGACATTATCGTAAATAGAGGTGGCTATAAAATAACTTATTTTGTAGCTAGCGATAGAGTATACTCTGCCTATATACTCCTTCCATATTAGAAGTCGTTCTGGGCTTCCGCGCGACGAGCACAAAAGAGGTCGTCCGTCGCCGCAGGGGGTGCTTCTGGACGTTTTTGCCCCTGCGTAAATTGCGCTGCGCCCTTCCTAATTACGCCGCGCGAGCGCTTTGTGCCGCAACGGAGCGCGTGCGTTTCGGCCAATCTGCCAGCGTTTGTTTCGTCTTCCGTCGGTCTTTAAGGCCTCGTCCGCGCTCGCCGCTCGTCGAACGCCTCGCTGCTCGCTCTCGTCGGTAGCCCGCTCGCCGCGCCTCTCTTCGTCCATCGCCGGTCGCCATGTGCTCCGAGTCGCCGGACGCCGTGGCCTCCTTGTCTGAGGTGGTCATCGCGCCAGACTCGTCCGCGCCGGAGTCCATGGCGTTGGATGTTCTCGTCGAGCTGCAGGACTCCGTCCCGCCGGACTCAGAGGTGGCGCCCAAGGACGACTCCTTCCCGCCGGACTCCGAGATGGTGCCTGAGTCGCTGGAGCTCGGCCATGGACAGTGGCGGAGTCAGGAATTATGCATGGGGGGGCGGTCAAAGAGTTTCGACATATGAGAATTGACTATAGCTTAATTGTTTAGATTTTTGTTCCGGGGTTAAGCTCTATTTTCCTAGTTTTATTTCAGTATTTGATGATTTAACATGCTCGCTATTTTCCCCGTGGTAGACGACCGTGTCTGTTGACATTGGGGTGCATATGATGACTCATGAATATTAAAATCTATCAGTTTAGTATTTCGGAAGTGCTCATTCCCATGGTAAGTGAGTGTTTTGTCGACAATGTGGTGCATGTGATGACTCATAAATCTTAAAATATATCGTCTCAGTATTTCGAAAGTGCTCATAGTAGAGTAAGAGATGTGTGTTTGTTCATAGAAGTGATGTGCATGCATGTATATTAGCGTCTACATCTATAATGTGATTCACAATAAAAAAGAGATGATTACTGAATTGTTGTTGCTAGTCAAGTATGCGTTCAATAAAATATAAAGTATAATGAAACATAAGTATTATAGTAGAACCAACAATTTTAATAGATATATATGCCCTATTATGATAGACAAACAAACTTAGATAAATCAAAATATTTTATTGTAATTGTATTCTATTCAATTTTGTTGTCTAGAGGATATTAGTAGACATATATAACATGATTTTATTTATTATAGTCTTTTAATATAAATATAGATTATTAAACTCTTTGTATATTATAAAGAAATTTGTATTGTCAGGGGGGCCATGGCCCCTGCTGACCCCCTGGCTCCGCCAGTGGCCATGGATGAACTAGAGAGGAACAAGAAAGCAAGTGAACGAGTGGAGTAAAAGTGGCGTGGAGCACAGAAGAAGCAAGCTAGTGAACGAGTGCATTTAAACTGCTCGGAGATGCGGCATGAGTAATCGAAGCGTCGGCCTTAATGAGCGCCAACGGCAAAATACGAAAACGCGAGCGCGAACGGCAAAAACACGCCGAAGCAGTGAGCGCCAGCGCCAGCGACTGAAAACGCGAGCGCGAACGGCAAACAAACGCGGCCTACACGCGCGAACCAGCAAAAAAAAGCAAACCCATGCAAAACCAAAACAGCCGAAACGAGCAAAAAATTGTGAGCTGCACCGCGATGGTCCCAGCGCCCAGCACGCTGGCCTAGCCAGTCCGGCGTTGGTTTGTTTCTCATATACCACAGTTGCATTTAATAGGGGTAGATAGGAAATAATTACCACTAATTAATGACTCCTTGGTATGCACATTCATATCCTAAACGACTTCTAATACCAGTAGGGAGGGAGTAGTATATAGATCTACTTTTGCAATATCCAGATAAAACACTTGGAACATACACTTGAAGCATACGTATATAGTCATTACAATTTACAACATTTGCAACATTCATATACAACAATTGCAATATACCTCTGAAACATCTAAAACACCTACTCTTGCAACATGTTGTTTTCATTCTTCTTCTTCCGTACGACACAACATAAAATGGGGGAATGTCCGATTCCTGAAATCCGCATCCTGGACACCGTCATCGTAGTCGATGCTGGGAGAGTAGCCTCTACTGGGGGAGTCGCCCCTACCTGATTTTGTACACATCACTGCTGGAGACCGCCGCCGAGGGAGGCAGCGGACCAAGTGCCATGGAGAGAGAGAGGGGGGAAGGCCGATTGGTCGCCGCTCCTAGCGTGAGCTACCGCTAGAGAGGGGCATAAGCGAGCGAGGGCGCGATGCAGAATGGAAACCACACACATCAATTGATGAGCATGGTGGAGAGGGAAGAAGCCATACGACGGCGCTCAAGTGTGGTGGGGAGGAAGGATGAAGGCACGCGGGCGGCTAAGCGTAGCGAAGAACGCCGCGCTGGAGGGGTCGCTGTGGACCATGCAGCGGTGCCCAGAAGTTGACGAGTGGATACTATGGTTTGGTCTTGTTTTTTTTTTTGGAGTGGATTGGCTGAACGATTCCCAGTTTTTTTAAGAAAAGGAACGATTCTCAATTAAGCGAGTGCAATGCAGTGTTGGGCCGTTTAGGTTGGTTTAGGTTGACGTCGCGACCTACTAATGGAGGCGATCGAACGCCCGAGCCTAAGCATTTCCGATAAGTAATAATAGACAAGTTCTCAATTCAAAAGTTCAGACCATAAAAACAAACCCCTCACAAAATAAGAGTTCTCAACTAACAAGCGTTTGAATCCTGAATTCATCTAGTTATTAGCCTAGGGATAGCAATTATCGGATATCCTATTTTAAACATCGCTACACAGATTTGCATATCCATCGGATTACGCCCTGTTCGCTTGAACTTATCAGTCATGGTATAATATTTTTTTCTCATAACAAAACAGCATCAGCCGACTTATCAGCCGACTATGGGTCAATTCCATATCCTACTTCGCATCCATACACAATTAGATTCGGATTATCCGTATCTCGCATGGATATTAAAAGTTTTTCTCCATATCTTCAAAATTTGGATTAGGATCAGAGCGGAGAATTATCCACACACTTTCATCCCCAGTCATGTAGCCGTGTATGTGATGACGAGCATGCCCTCCACCTGTCCGAGGGCACCACCACCTCACCGCTCCTGCTCGGCCGCTCGCCCACCACCGGTGTGGCCATCAGCGCGGCCATGAACACCACCTTCGGGCGTTTGGCTCTTCCTATGACACCATAGGACATGATAAGCTTATATGTCATGCAATCTCTTCTTATGACACCGTACCATGCACGTGCAATTATGTTAATGCAAAGTATATAATAAACTAAAATGATCATGCAAAGTACTAATAATATGATACAGGTTCTTTCAAAAAAAATGATACAGACCTTCACACTATTGCCGGGGCATGAGGCTGAGGAGCCATAGCCAGGCCGCTTGTCCAGTATGGGACCTCATCTTCCCTCTGGACGAAGCTGGAAGCGCACAGCTGTGGCTGAGGACTGGATATGGGTTTAGCGTTGAGGAATTGGTAGCCCCCCTTTGCCTCAGGATGTGCTGTGGACACAAGGCAGCATGATCTCAAGCAGCTATGCATCATGGATACTGATACTATCGGTGTCAAGCGCAGCCACTATTGCTTTCCAGCATGAGCCGCATGCCACCATTGCCGTGCACCAGCTGCCGCTGCAACTGCAGATCGTGTCACCGAAGTACAATCGGCCTTACAGCAGCAGCAGCTCCTCTTCCTCTGACAGATGATGGGGGCACCATGAGTCCATGACCCATGGGCGCAGACAGTTGGGGCAGGAGTGGCTGGCAGTTGATGGTGGTGAGGCCCGGACGACGTCCGAGAGGTCGCCTTGGTTAGCGGGCGACAGCCAAAAGAAGTTGCACATGATACTGCTACAATATTATGGATCAATCACAATCCTAATTCAGGAATCAATACATTGCTAAAAGAAATTGAAGGAGGCGAAAGAGTTACCCAGAAGAACTAGTAGAGAAATTGACAAGCAGGGATCGATTCGTAATTGTTGTATGACTATCTCACCAAAAATCTGAACACGAGCATGACCCATGTTTGAATTGGTGGAACCTGTAAGGATCTCTCAGAACAATTTCCCTGTGAAAAACCATGCTAACCAGCTTAAATACCAAATGACAGTCTGCACAGACCCTGAGATTCTTGAATATCCTTATTGTAGATCCTTCTGGCACAACAAGAAGCCCATATGCCAATGCAAGCTTCTCGCTGTGGTTCCAAAGGTTCTGCTCCTTTTGCTCTTCATCTGTATCATGTAGTGCAGATGAGGTATCAGCGACATAACCTCCTTCTCTGAGCTTTAGCAAGATTTCAGCCAACTTAGCATAGATCTGTTCTGCGCACATATGACTCCGGTCACCTATACCAAAGGTGCTCACCTCATTCTTCAACTTAAGCCAGCTGCAGGCAGGTCTTTTGTTTAACTTAATACTCTTCATGTGACTCCTCAATTTGTCAACATCTAACCATCTTGCAGTTGTAGCATATAAGTTTGACAAAAGAACATAAGCTGAGTCATCAAATGGGTCCAATTCAAGGAGATTCTTCGCCGCTTTCCTCCCAATATCCAGATTTTTGTGGGTTCTACTTGATGACAACAAACTCCTCCATATTAGGTCATTTGGCAAGACTGGCATTTCATCAATAAATTTTTCTGCCTCTACAAATCGTCCCAAACGCCCAAGGAGATCCACTATGCAAACACAATGTTTAATTCCAGGAGAAACACCAAATGTAGGTACCATAGAATTATAGTAATCCATGCCCTTGTCTATTAGACCAGCATGACTACAAGCTGAGAGGAGAGCAACAAATGTCACATAGTCTGGCTTTTGCCCCATTGAGACCATGTGCTTGAACGTATCCTCAGCTTCCTTGAAATAGCCATATCTTGCATAACCTGATATCAATGTGTTCCAGCATTGCGTAGGCCGACAGGCAGGATCAGGCAGCATTTTCAACATACAATCCATCTTTCCACATTTCCCATACATATCCATTGCAGCATTAACAACGTGACTATCATAATCTAGCCCGCTTTTCACACTAAGGCCATGGAGCTGCATGCCTTCTTCTAATGATGCCAAGCTTGCACTGGATGACAAACATTCAGCTAGACAAAAGCGATCAAGTTTATTTCCAGCATGCTGTGAATCCATGAAGAGCTTTAGAGCTTCCTCTCCACGGCCATGCCGTACATTGGCAGCTATGATGGCATTCCAGGAAATGGCACTTTTATTGTTGATTCTGCAGAATATATCAGTACTACATTCTAAATCACCACAGGTTGCATACATTGTGATCAATGAGTTTGTAATGTACTCATCTGATAATAATCCAGTCTGTGTTATGTATGCATGCAGTGGCATTCCATAACTGTGCAAATCACCTGAAGATTTAAATGTGCCCTGGAGGTTTATCATTGTGATATAATTTGGCTTTATCCCGGTACCCCTCATCCAAGAAAACACACGCATTGCATTTGCAACATCCTCAAGTGTTGCATAGCCCCCAGTAAGCACATTGCAACTAACAACATCATAACATGGCATTGACTGAAATACTCTCTCCACGTCTTCCATAGAATTGCATTTACTGTACATTGTCAGAAGAGAATTACCAATCAGTAGGATGTTCTGAAGACTCCGCTGCAATATCATGGCATGAATTGTTCTGCCATTCATCAAGGCTTCTGGACTTGAACATGCTCCTAGAGCACTGGAAAATGTCATGTAGTTTGGTGGACCTTCATCAGTTTGGAGTAACTGATCCAATGTTTCCAATGCTTCAACACAGCTATTACTCTGCACATAAGATGAAATCATAGTGTTCCATGATATTACATCCCGTCTGCTCATGTTCCAGAACAGAGACTCTGCCTCATCCAATTTCCCAGCTGCAGAATACATATTAACCAGGGCATTAATAAGTGGAACAGAAGAATGCAGACCACTGGTGACACACAGGGAGTGAATCCCACTTCCCAGGGCAACAAGATCCGATGAGGCACAGACAGATACCAAGCTGCACAGAGTCATCACATCAGGCCTCACTCCACCATGACGCATATCTGAAAGTACCATAAAGCATTTGCTGCAGACTTCTTCATGCGAGTACATGGATATCATTGCGTTCCACGATATATGGTCACGCTCCTCCATCTGATCAAAGAGCTTCTCCGCATCCTGCACCCTGCTGAGGTTCCCAAACATGGTGATAAGCGAATTTGCCACTGAAACATGGGTCAGAAGGCCAGAGACTACGACATGGGCTGTGACCTGAAGCCCAGCCGCCTCATCCTCAAGTGACCCACACAAGCTGACCACCGTGGCCAATGCATTCGCATTGCACATGACCCCTTCCTTCCTCATACGATGATAGGCTACCAATGCCTCTTCCGTGCACCCGTTTGACGACAATGCCACCATGAGCGCTGTCCAAGAAACGACGTTCCGCTGGGGCATCTCCCAGAACAGTCTCTGGGCATTTGAGACGAGCCCACGGGAACCATAGAGGTGCAGGAGCGCAGTCCCGATGTAGACGTTCCCCATGAGCCCCGCCCTGTGAGTGAGCGCGTGGATGGCGGCGCCGCACGCCGCGCCCTCCTGCCAGCCCCGGCGCTCGCAGGCCGTGACGAGGCTGGCGAGCGCGAAGCCGCTGAGTGGAACGTCACGCTCCCGCATGACCCGCAGCAGGGTGAAGGCCGTGGATTCGATGCCGCAGCGCACGCAGCCGGAGACGGCGGTGTACCAGGAGGAAGACGTCCGGTGCGGCATCTCATCGAACAGGTGGAGGGCTGCGGCAGGGGAGGAGCCTCGACGGAAATAAAAGGCGAGGAGTGTGTTGCGGTGGAAGGCGCTGAGCGGGAGAGCGCGGCGTATGGCGAGGGCGTGGACGGCGCGCGCGAGGAGAGGGTGGTCGGCGAGGTGGGAGAAGCCGGCGTGCGGGAACGCTGCGATGGCCGGGTGCGGGTGGGTTGCGAGGGGGTGGAAGGGTGACGAGGCATGTGGAGCAAAAGGCAGGGGCACGGGAGGATGCGGTGGTTCGAGGGGGCATGGAGCCGCGGCGGCGGAGACGCGGCGCGCGGCGAGGCGTGGCCTCGGCCGCGGCCGCGTTGTGGCGTAGCGCCTGGCCAGTTTCGTTTCCTTTTCCCTTTTTCCGTCCAAAGAAACCAAGGAGGGAGAAGTGAAGAAGAATCCGTATATCCGTCCCGTCCTCCGTGCGATAGGAAACCTTCGAATCGCGCGGCCCACGGAGCCCAGCACGGCATGACCCATAAAATCGGACAGCAAGTCAATGAACAGCGTGCATCCGCAAATGATGTTTTTTTTGGGCGAGAAATCTATAAATGATGTATATATACATTATAAAAAAAGCTGAGATACAAATTATCTGTTACACCTAAAAAAATATGAAAAATTTTACTATAGCATGGCATGCAGGAAACCCACCACCATCATCGATAGTTTGTCTTTGTGCCTTCAGAACAAGACGACTTCGTCTTGTTTTCCCTTGATGGCGAAGTACGTAAGATGTCTTCACCCTTTTTTTTTTTTGCCTTGGCAACATGGATTGTTTGGCTTCGTTATTAATCAATTCCGAAGTTTTCGGGGTTGTGTTTACCTAAGGATAAATCCCCAACAATAGCACCTCGTGGCCGAAGTTCTACTTCAAAGGTCTAAATCCTGCGAAGTCCTCATTTAGAACGAAGGTAAAATGTTGTCCGCAAACTTCAGAGTTGGCCTTATAATCGTCAGGAAGTGAACATTTACAGTCTTTTGAATTTTAAGGGTCTAATTTGACCGGCAGAAGCTGAACGGTCGTGTTTGACCAAAACTTCCTATATATACTATGCCTGCCGTCCCTATTTTTACCACTTTGCTGAAGATAGAAGGTGCTGCTAGTTTTTTTACTGAAACAAAGCCTTTTTAAGCGGAGTGATTTTCGCAAAATCTTCCTGCCTTTTTGTCTATTTTAAGAGTAAGTTTTATTTCGCTTTTGTTTGGTTTGTCCCTCTTTTTTTTGTTTAATTGTCTCAAAGATCTTTTTCTTTTAGATGTCTGGCAATAGGAATATGCCTCTGGAGGCTTTGCTTGTGGATTCAATTGTGGCTTCGCCTAAGTTAGATCATAAGGACTTGGAATCTGTTACATCTTGTGAGTGAGAGCTTCTTGAAGATGATACCAAGTCATTAAGATTTGGTAAAACTTTGGTGACTGAGGCGATTTTGCAGTCACTTATTGACAATAGGAGGACCTTGGAGAAGGATCTTGTTAGGTTGCCAAAAGATGATACAGTTCCGCTACCAAAACATGATGAATGTGTTGTGTTCAAAGATTATTTTACTGTTGGTCTTTGTTTTCCTGTACAAGATTTGATAGGAAATTTTGCACTATTTGAGTCCTAATGGTGTTTCCAAGATTGTTTTGTTTAATCAAATGTGAATCCAGATATAAAGGTTTTTTGCTCTCTTCATGAAATACATACTCAGTTCAAGAACAAGGGTTAATAGAAAAAAGGTAATTAAATATTTTGGATGCAACAACTTTATGCCTGTTCACGGAGGTAAACAAATTTCTCCTGCTTCAAATTCGTTCATTTAGGTGGCATCTAGATTGGATCAATTGTGACAAAGTCTGATATAGGTGGCTCAATTCATGTCATAATGACAGAAGTTGATCAAATCCCATTACTAGATTACACCATATCATAAACTAAACCATGCCTGATAATGATGAGAGGTCAAAAAGGATAGGTTCGAACAGTGTTGCTAATTTGATAATGATGACGACGAGAAGTTTAACAGCGGTATCCAGTCTTCCTTGCTTTCACTAACTATCCAAAAAGCCATTTCATGCAAAAATGGGATGAACCTTTACACAAGAATACTTTGAATATTTGTGATTATTGTCAACTTTTTGTAACAGACCAACTGTAAGTAAATTAGTGATGATCATGTGACCCCTGGCAGATGCATGATTCATATCCAATAAACCTACTCTAGTCGACCATTTAAGTAGAGTATCCCTCCTGATGTTCTTTTCCTTCTTGAATATAATGCTAAAAAGCAACCTCTCACTCTCTCTTCCAAATGGTCATAGCTAACTTTCAAGCTGTGAAACTTATCACTATTACCTTTGTTGGTTATTAACCGAACATGAGAGATGTGGGTAGAGAGAGACAATGAGTGAGAGACCAGAATTCTCCTTTCTCCCCCTTTCCCCTCCCCTTTTATAGGGAAGGTGGGAGGGGAGGTTTTCGTCACTCCCCCTGGCCGGTGGGGCTTGTATTTTACAAAAGAGCATCCAGAGGCCACAATTGGCCCTAAGAATTGTCTTACAAGCCCTCAAAGCCTGTAATTGGGAGTTGGAAACACTAATGGGGGTCCTTAACACATAATACATCCCCAACAGTAGCGCCTGAGCTATTCGGTTTTGATCAAAAGCACAAGAACCAATAGCTAAACACAAATAAGTGTGGCCAATTACAACTAAATCATGATACATCTCTTGTCTAAATAGATACAAACTATGGATGATTTTAACTTTGGCTAGTCTTTGGCATCAACCTTTGCTCAAGGCTCCATGACCTTGTCTTTAGCAACTCGCTCCCTCATATGGCCTTGATCCTTTGTTACCTTCTTTTTGTAATTAAGCCTGCGCCGAAGACATTGATGTAGCAAAGTAGGCAAAGTGGTCGACTTAGGTGAGGTAGTTGTAGATGAATCACGACACGCATCTTCAAGCCTTCACTCATGAGTGCTAGGCAAAGCTTTTGTCTTCGGACGGATTGCTTGTCCAATGCGCTCCTCACTAGCCCCTCTTGGCTGGCGCTTTTGAGAAATTCTTTTGCGTGCTTGAAGTAAATGATATAGGCATGGTTGATGTCTCGGATGTCGATCCCTCCGCTCTAAATTGGTGGAGAAGGCATTGTCGATTAATTATGCCAAAGCTAATGGCAAAACCCCTTGCGGAATGTTGACGAAGTTGTAGCCAATGATGTCAAAGCTGGAGTCAAAGTCTCTCACTAAGATGTTGGTGAACACAATGCAGATGAAGTTAAAGTTGATGGTGAAATCTCTAACTAAAATGTTTATGAAGGCGTTGTTGATGTCATTGAAGCTATTGGTGAATCAACTCGCTGAAATGTTGGCAAAAGTGGTGTTGTTGACGTCGAAGTAGATGGCAAAACCCCTCAGTGATAGGTTGGCATGGGTGAAGACGAGTTAGCCAAAGTTGGTGGTGAAGCTACTCACCGATATGTTTGCAAGTTGCTGGTGACATCGAAATCGACAGTAGGGTCTTTGCCAAAAATGATGGGTTGGTTAGTGACAAGTTCGCTGAAGTTAGTGGCAACACCCCTCGTCGAAACGTTAGTGAAGTCATAGTTGTTGATGTCGAAGCCAATGACAGGGCCCCTCGCCATAACTCGACCAAAGTGACAATGGGTCACCAAACTTTCAATAGCGAAGTGGGGCCAAGAGGGAAAGATGCAATTCTTGGAGTGTGTGTTCTGATGGGATGCTTTGGTGTCTTATCCCATTCTTTTTATGGGTGTGGAATGGGCGAGAGGTAGCGAAAAGGGCCCCTTGGCTTTTTTAGATTACTTTGGTGCCGACATCATGCCTTTTGGGGCGAGGGGCCATAACTCCCAAAATGAGACCCTCAACGCATTTTTAGAATACTTTGGTGCCAACCCCCATACCTTTTGTGCCAAGGGGGCTAGAAGCAACAAAATGACCCCCTCAACTTTTTTAGATTGCTTTGGCATCGACCTCATACCATTTTAGGCGAAGGGGGCTAGAAGTAGTGAAATGTGAGCCCTTCAGGTTTTTTAGATTGCTTTGACCTCAACCCCCTTACCTTTGATGCAATGGGGCGCAGAGTCACAAAATGAGCCTCTCAGCACTTTTAGATTATTTTGGTGACAACCCTCATACTTTGAGGTGATGGGGCGCAGAGTCACGAAATGAGCCCCTTTGCGCTTTTAGGTTACTATATCATCAATGTCGCCGATGGCGAAGCCCCTTTCAAGACATTGACAAAAGCCTAGTTGATGACACTAGTATTGATTGAGAAATTTATTAAACAAAGTTTGCAAAACTTAGATTCACATTTTTCTTCTGTTGCATGTATTTTTGGCAACGCGAAGTTACCAAGCTCTATTGAATCATTCTGCTTCAGTTGTGCTTATCTTTGGCAACACAAAGTCATTGTGCTCTTATCAACTCAATGTGCTTCGGTTGCACTTACTTTTGGCAACACAAAGTCACTGAGCTCTTTCACTTCATTTGTGTACTTAGAGATCAAAATGGATGCAGGTGGTGCTTTGTGGCCGCTGACTAGTTTTCATCTCATCAGTCATGTTTTTGCCGATATTGGGGAGCCTTTTGATGCTATAAGGTGCCCTTTTTGGCTCATGCGTTAAATGAATGTTATCAATGAATTCAATAATGCATAGATTAGCTTTTCTCTCGCATGTTTCAGAGGGTCAAAGTTTTGAGCCCTTAGGCTTATCAACTAGCTTCACCCTCACATGTTTCCAGAGGGTTGAAGTCTTGAGCCCTTAGGCTTTTCATTTGCTTCGCTCTCACTATTTTTGAAGGGTAAGGACTTATGTTAGTAAGCTCTTTTGCAAAAGTTTATGCTATCCAGCTTGGTCCACTAAATAAGCCTTGCATATCCTTAGAGTCATTTTACTTTTCTCTTGTTGGGTTAGTCTAGTTGAGTACAATCACTACTAGAAATATCCACTTCTATGATAAAAATATTAACGACGAATCCGAAACTGTTATAAAAAATTGGTTTTTATGACAAAAATTTTGGTTTCATCATAGATCATCAGTGACAATCCTTGAACCCCCTTTATCTATGACGAAATCGAGTATCATCACAAAAAATATCATAGAATAGCATAGGGTTTCGTCATAGATTACTCACGCGACTGTTCCTGCTCATCTATGACGATCTTATATATTCAGAACTGTGACGAATAGGGCTTAGTCATTGAACTAATTACTAATTCATGATGAACAATATTCGATCTGTAACGATGGCGCTTCATTATAGATCTCCACATGGTACTTTCTTCATCCGATGTGTACCTATGGGACCTGCAATTACTCATCCGTGACCTTTACAATTCATCATAAAACTCTCCGCTTGATCCTTTCTCCATGCGATGTTGAAAGCCTTAGTTTGGTTTTAGAATATTGATGAAACATAGGGACTAATCATTGTGCCAAGTGTGTAGACATGAAATGATAAGTCCCATGCCAAGTGATGGAGCCTAGAGAAGGATCATGATGATGATGATGGTGTTGACCACAAGATGATCATGGACTCAAATTTAAAAAGAAGAAAGAGAAAAACAAAAATAGGCTCAAGGCAAAGGTATATGTGATAGGGCCATTTTTGTTTTACACTCAAGACACCATAGAGGATGTGAGTGACTTAGGATCGATAGATGTACTATGAAGAGGGGAATTTCACGGTTAAAACAGTTATCAAGTGCCACTAGGTGAATTCATATGAGCATATGCATTAGGACCTAGTGTGAGCTAACATAACTATTGAAAATATTTATGAAAATATGCTAACACTGTGCACAAGGTGATACACTTGGTGGTTAGCACATTTGAGAAAGGGTTGAGAAGGTGGCGAAGTCACGGAAGTGTTTCTCACTGAGAAACGCTGACTAAACGCTGGTCACGTAGTGACCGGACGCTAACATCAGCGTCCGGTCAGAGTTGGCCGAGCTGCACTGAGGCACGCGAGGCTAGGGTTTCTCACCAAATGCAGGGTCACTGTGCACCTGCGGTTCAGTCATTTGTTGAAGGCGCGTGGACACTGCTGATCGGACGCCATAGGTTCACTGTTCATCATTAGTTGCCTAGTAACATCAGCAACTGAGAAACACAAGGAGGGCACGGTGAACTGACCAGATGCCGGGCGCGTTAGGTCGACCTCGACCGGACGTGTCCGGTCACAATAAATGTGCTCTGGGAGCTTACTGGACTCGATCGGACTCTGCGTGACCTATGTCTAGTCACTCCGAGGAGCCCATCCGGTTATCACTTAACTGCGAGAGGGTTGTTCCTATTGACCATTGAAGATGGACGGGTGAGTTGTGAATGAGGACACGTGGTGCCCATCTATGGGTTTGGCACGCAGCGACCGGATGATGAGGCTGCATCCGGTCAACCCGACCGACGTGTCTGGTCACCCCGCAGGAGGCACAGTGAAGAGCCTAACGGCTCTATTCTTGAGGGGGCTCTATAAATACTTGGTGGTCAGCTCTTGGAGAGCCCTCTTGACATTTTTGATCATCTTGACATCCTCTTGAGCTGAGCATACTCCCTCCCACTCATCTCCCTTGCTTGGTTGCTAATCCAAAGTCAGATTGAGTGATTGCATCTAGTGGCACTTGGGGATCATTTGAGCTATGGGATTCTTGTTACTCTTGGTGGTTCTTGGACACCTCCCGGTGATTGTGAGGGGTTCTTATGCCTTTCCTGACGGAGCGCCAAAGGCAACTTTAGTGCATTGTGCATGTCATTGAGCTACCTCACTTGTGGGTTGGTTCTTGCGGTGTCCAATGTATAAATGAGGTTTGTGCTACACCTCTTAGCCGCTGAACCACCAAGTGTTGGTCAACACAACGGGGACTAGCGTGCCAGCAAGCACGTGAACCTCGGGAGATAAATCGTGTGTCTCTATTGTGATTGATTCTTTGAATTTCTCCCGGTGATTGGTCTTCATCTTATTGTGATTGGTTCATTTCTCGACGCGGTGGCATAAAGATCACATTCCTGTTATTTACATTCCCGCAAACTAATTGTAACAAGCTCTTTAGTGTAATTAGTTTTGAGAGCTTGTCTTATCTTTGCTAGTGTAGCTTCTCACCTAGTTGAGCTCTTTAGTGTAGCTAGCTTTTGAGAGCTCATAGTGACTTAGCATTTGATTGTCTTAGTGATCATAATGACTAGAATTGTTGGATAGGTGGCTTGCAACCCTTGTAGAGCTAGAGCAAAATTGCATTACACTATTTGTCATACTAATCAATTGCTCTAGTGCTTTATAGATTTTTTAAAAAGGCTATTCACCCCCCTCTAGCCATATTAGGACCTTTCAAGTGGTATCAGAGCCGTGGTCACCATTTATTGAAGGCTTAACAACCTCGGTGCTCAAATTATGACTCAAATTGTGTTCAATCATGTTGAGGGAAAACCATCTTTCTTTAATAGCACTAGTTCCTTTGACTATTGGAAGAGAAAGATGAAGATGTACCTTGGTTCAATTAATGGTAAAGTGTGGGATGTAACCAAGCATGACTTTATGATTCTTGATCCCACCAACCTCACCGATAATGAGAGAGCAAACAAGCAATGCAATATAATGACTCTCAACACCAGTGAAGTGTGGACAAAATTATAGGAAACATATGAGGGCACTACAATGGTAAAGAGTGCCAAACTATACATGCTCAAGGACAAGCTATCTAACTTCAAGATGAAGGATGATGAGTCTATTCCAAAGATGTTCTATACGCTCTAAGTCATTGTCAATGATCTCAAGAGTTTGGGTGATAAGGTGAAGGATGAGGACTTCTCTCATAAGTTCTTGATGTGCTTGCTAAAGAAATTCAAGACATCAAGAACTATCATATTCAGAAGAGGATTGACCGGTGTATCTCCCAATGAGATACTTGGAGATGTCATGACCCATGCTCAATACAACGATAGTGACAATGAAGATGAGGAGAAGAAAGACAAGAAAGATGATGACAAGAAGAAGAAAAGTGTGGTTTTCAAGGCATCAACCTCATCAAAGAGCAAGGGCAAAGCAAAGAAAGAAGCCTCAAGTGAAGATGAAGATGCAACTGACTTTGATGATGAGGCTATGGCTCTTCTAGTGCGTAAGATGGGCAAATTCATGAAGAAGAGAGGCTATGGTGCAAGAAAGAGAATATATCACATGAAGGATCATATGAGGCTATACTTTGAGTGTAAGAGCCCGGATCACATTGCGACAAATTGTCCCTATAAGAATGACAATGAGGAGGATACGAAGAAGAAGAAGGACAAGAAGGAAAAGAAGGAAAATAAGATGGCCTTCAAGAAGAAGATGGAAAGTGGATACGTGGTCACTTGGGATAGTGATTGCACCAATGATAGTGATAATGATGATTCAAGTGATGATGACAAGAGGTCCATCAAGAAGGCACTTGCAAGCATCGCCCTACAACTAGCCATCCCTCTTCGACACTCCTTTAACATGCCTTGTGGCAAAGCCCACTAAGGTAAAATATGATGAAAGAGATGATGAATGTGAAAGTGATGACTGTAGGAGTGATGATGAGGACTACTCCAAGGATGAGCTCATAGAGATATGTGAGCAACTTAGCACCGGCTATGAAAAAAGAGAAAGGAGTGCAAAGCATTGCAAAAGGAGCTCAAAGCCCTTAAGCAATCCTTTGATGAGCTCCAAGCATCTCATGAGTGTCTAAAGGAAGATTGTGAGGTGCTTGGCCTTGCTCACACTAAGCTTAAAAAAGCTCACTCCTCTCTACTTGAGCAAGCTATGGAAAAAGAGACCAAGATGGAGCAAGTGATTGTGACTTGTGATGTGGGACTAACATGTGATCTTATTGATGAATCTTCTTATAGTCCTATTATTGTTGCTCCCACTAACCCTTTTTGTAGCACTTCCACTTCTACCCCATCTACTAGTGATGGTTTTACTTGTGATGTCTCACAATGGTTGAGAATGAAACTCTCAAGAAGGAGGTTAATGAGCTCACTCGTGCCTTAGGCAATGTCTATGGTGGAGATGCCCGCTTGCTAAAGTGCTTGGGTAGCCTAAGGTTTTCTCTCAATAAGAAGGGATTGGGCTATACCCTCAAGAAAGGCAAGGTGGCCTTTGCAACTCACAAAGTTAGTTTTATGAAGGGCAATTATCGATTTTACAATAGATGCAAGCAAGTTAGGCATATAGAGCAAAATTGCAAGACCAACAAGAACAAGCAACTTAATAATTTGATTCTTGTTATATGCTTGTTAAGGGTGCCGATGGTGTTAAGGCTAAGTTCATTGGTACACCAATTGTGGGCCCAAAGAAGAAGGCCATTTGGGTACCAAAGACCTTAGTGATTAACCTTCAAGGACCCAAGCAAGTTTGGGTACCTAAAAAGAATTGATCTTCTTTTGTAGGTCAATTATAAAGCTAGAGGAAGGCATTGGATGCTTGATAGTGGGTGCACACAACACATGACTGGTGATTCAAGAATGTTCAATTCAATCAAGTCAAATGATGGTTATGGTGTTCAAAGTATCACATTTGGTGATAATAGCAAAGGCAAGGTCAAGGGGCTTGGAAAATTGCCATATCCAATGATTTGAGCATTTCCAATGTGCTACTAGTAGAGAGCTTGAACTTCAACCTTTTGTCGGTAGCTCAACTTTGTGATGTTGGTTTCAAGTGCATCTTTGGTGTTGATGATGTAGAGATCATAAGTGTAGATGGCTCTAATTTGATCTTCAAAGGCTTTAGATATGAGAATCTATACTTGGTTGATTTTGATGCTAGTGAAGTTAAATTGTCAACATATTTTCTCACCAAATCTAGCATGGGTTGGCTATGACATAGAAGACTTGGTCATATTAGGATGAAGCAATTGAACAAGTTAGTGAAGCATGACTTAGTTAGAGGCATGAAAGATGTCACATTTGAGAAGGATAAGCTATATAGTGCATGTCAAGATAGAAAGCAGGTCGACAAAACTCATCCAAAGAAGAGTATAATGAGCACATCCAAGGCATTTGAGCTTTTGCATATGGATTTATTCGGGTCAACAACTTATACAAGCATTGGTGGCAACAAGTATGGCTTTATGATTGTGGATGATTTCACTAGATACTCTTGGGTGGCATTTCTTGGTGACAAGAGTGATGTGTTTGATACATTCAAGAAGTTCATCAAGAGAGTGCAAAATGAGTTTGAAACCATAATCAAGAAAGTGAGAAGTGACAATGGAAGTAAGTTCAAGAATACAAGAATTGAAGAGCTTTGTGATGAATATGGCATTAGGCATCAATTCTCGGCTAAGTACACACCACAATCCAATGGGCTAGTTGAAAGGAAGAATAGAACTTTAATTGACATGGTAAGATCAATGTTGAGTGAATATAATGTTAGTCATTCCTTTTGGGCTAAAGCTATCAACACGGGTTGCTTTTGTAGCAACCGTCTCTATTGCCATCAATTCCTAGAGAAGACACCATTGAGATATTGAATGGTAGAAAACCCAATATTGCATATTTTTGGGTATTTGGTTGTAAATGCTACATATTGAAGAAAGGCACTAGATTGAGCAAGTTTAAGAAGAAATGTGATGAAGGTTTCTTGCTTGGTTACTCCACTACTAGCAAAGCTTATAGAGTTTGGAATTTGGCTAGTGGTACCCTTGAGGAAGTTCATGATGTGAAATTTGATGAAACCAATGGCTCTCAAGAGAAAGATAAAAATCTAGATGATGTGAGAGGCTCTCAATTGGCTAATGCAATGAAGAAGATGGATATTGGTGGCATAAGGCCTAGAGAAGTGATTGAAGTTGAAGATGACAAAGTTCAAGTACGCTCTAACTCAAATATGCAAGCTAGTGGTTCTCATGATCTAAATCAAGCTAGTTCATCATCTCAAGTGCAAGATCAATAACAAGTGGCTAGTAAATCATCTCTACCAAATGACCAACCAAGGGTAAGCAATCAAGTGCAAGTTCTCCAACCGACCAACATTGCAAGAGGTCATCCATTGGACTCCGTAATTGGTGATATCTCAAGAGGTGTACAAACAAGATCAAGATTAGCATCATTTTGTAAACACTTCTCATTTGTGTCATCCATTGAACTTAATAAGATAGATGAAGATTTGAAGGATGTTGATTGGGTTAATGCTATGCATGAAGAACTAAATAACTTTAAGAGAAATCAAGTATGAGAGTTAGTTGAGAGGCCTAAGGATCATAATATGATTGGAGCCAAGTGGGTCTTTCGTAACAATCAAGATCAAGATGGGATAGTTGTAAAGAACAAAGCAAGATTAGTGGCTCAAGAATATACTCAAGTTGAAGGTTTTGACTTTGGAGAAACATATGCCCCGGTTGCAAGATTGGAAGCAATTAGGATCTTGTTAGCCTATGCTTGTGCCCACAACATCATGCTATATCAAATGGATGTGAAGAGTGCATTTATCAATGGCTACATCAATGAAAAAAGTTTATGTTGAGCAACCTCCCGGTTTTGAAGATTACAAAAAGCCTAACCATGTGTACAAGTTGAAAAAGACATTGTACGGCTTGAAGCAAGCACCTAAAGCATGTTATGAGAGATTGAGAGATTTCTTGCTCTCTAAAGGGTTCATTATGGGAAAGGTTGATACCACTCTCTACACCAAAAAGATTGGCAAAGACTTATTTATGTTGCAAATATATGTAGATGATATCATATTTGGTTCAACCAATCAAGATTATTGTGATAAGTTTGGAAAGATGATGGCAAATAAATTTGAGATGTCCATGATTGGAGAGCTTAGTTACTTTCTTGGTCTCCAAATCAAGTAATTGAAGAATGATGCATTTGTGAATCAAGGCAAGTACATCAAAGATATGCTCAAGAAATTTAGCATGGTGGATGCAAAGGGAATCAGTACACCAATGGGGATAAATGGAAGCTTGGATAATGATATGTGTGGCAATATGGTGGAACAAAAGATGTATTGGTCTATGATTGGAAGCCTACTCTATGTGACCGCATCAAGGCCGGATGTGATGTTTAGTGTATGCATGTGTGCTAGATTTCAAGCCTCACCAAGAGAAAGTCATTTTAAGACTACAAAGAGAATATTGAGATACTTGAAGTATACACAAAATGTTGGATTGTGGTATCCCAAAGGAGCAAAATTTGAGTTGATTGGATATTCGGACTCCGATTATGCAGTATGCAAGGTTGAGAGAAGAAGCACATCGGGCATATGTCAACTATTGAGAAGATCACTTATTTTTTGGTCATCGAAGAAGTAAAATAGTGTTGCACTTTCAACTGCCGAAGCCGAATACATTGCCACCGGTAGTTGTTGTGCACAAATTATTTAGATTAAGGCCACCTTGAATGATTTCAGAATCAAGTTCAAACAAGTTCCATTGCTATGTGACAATAAAAGTGCCATGAAACTCACCAATAATCCGGTTCAACATATAAGAACAAAGGACATTGATGTTTGCCATCATTTCATAAGAGATCATCAACAAAAAGAGGACATTTACATTGAAAGTGTTGGCACCGATGATCAACTTGCTAATATCTTCACCAAGCCACTTGATGAGAAGAGGTTTTGCAAGCTAAGGAATGAATTGAACATACTTGACTTCTCAAATATGTGTTGATGCACCCCCATTATATGACATGCCTCTCCTTCGAGCAAAGTAAGGTAAAGTTGTTTGACATGTCATTCATCCTTTGCTAAGGACTTGTTTAGTGCATCTAGTCATTCCTATCATGTCTTAGGCTCATTCATGAAAATCAAATAAATTTGATGCTTGTTTGGTATCACTATTGCTTGTATGCTTGAAATGATCTAGTGGTAGCATGACATGTTTGTGGGCTTGTGAACCTAGTGTTTGATCTAGATAATCAGCTATAAGTGTTTAACTCAACATGGTGCATGATAACCCTCATTTGGAGGTGTGAAGAAGCTTTCCCTTGGATCAAACCGAGTTAAATATTTTTTGCAAGTAATCTAGATTGAACCATAATTGGGAAAATGATCTCACGTATAATTAATTTCACATAACTTTTCTAAAATTTGAGCTCACCTTTTGTGGTCATTAATGACAAAGGGGGAGAGATAATTCCAAAGATATGACCAAAGGGGGAGAAGTGAAACATGATAAAGAAAGGAAGGGGATCAATTATTAAAAATTTGAAGCACACAAGTAGGGGGAACAAGCTCATAAACCTGTATGGTGCATTTGATTGTGCATTACATATGGTTGCTTGCATAAGCTTTAGTTTTTTCTTCGATACCTTGCTTGTGTAGTGTATGCTAGTTGTAGGCTTGATTAATAAAATGAAAAATTAGCATGCACAGATAAAGTAACTAAGACCTTTGCTTTCACAAGTGGTACTAGAGCCATGCTTATAATGTTGATCTCACCGAGTTATCTAGTTTTTGTGAATGTCTAGTTACTAATAGTGCTAAGGATGATGTATATTGGCAACTCTGATTGGTATCACGCTTCAAAGGTCCATTCTTTAAACCTTAGAATCATTTGGTAAAAATTGACTCATATCTTTCCAATCTAAGCATATGTGCAAGCTTTCAAATCCAAACTCTTAGCACATATGTAGGGGGAGAAATTGCTACCAATTTGGGTTCATGAAACTTGTTCATATCCTTTACACATGGTAAAATTCTTGGACAAGCAACATGGATCCAAAAGATCTTTATCATAATATATTTGTAATTGGGTTGTCATCAATTACCAAAAAGGGGGAGATTGAAAGCCCTAGTTTGGTTTTGGATAATTGATGAAACCTAGGGACTAATCATTGTGCCAAGTGTGTAGACATGAAATGATAAGTCCCATGCCAAGTGGTGGAGCCTAGAGAATGATCATGGTGATGATGGTGTTGACTACAAGATGATCATGGGCTCAACATGGAAAAGGGGAAAGAGAAAACAAAAATGGGCTCAAGGCAAAGGTATATGTGATAGGGCTATTTTTGTTTTGCACTCAAGACACCATAGAGGGTGTGAGTGACTTAGGATCGATAGCTATACTATGAAGAGGGGAATTTCACGGTTAAAACGGTTATCAAGTGCCACTAGGTGAATTCATATGAGCATATGCATTAAGACCTAGAGTGAGCTAACATAATGCTTGAAAATGTTTGTGAAAATATGCTAACACACGTGCACAAGGTGATACACTTGGTGGTTAGCATATTTGAGCAAGGGTTGAGAAGGTGGCGAAGTCACAGAAGTGTTTCTCACTGAGAAACGCTAACCGAACGCTGGTCACGTAGTGACCGGACTCTGATGTCAACGTCCGGTCAGTGTTGACCAAGCTGCACTGAGGCACATGAGGCTAGGGTTTCTCACTAGACATAGGGTCGCTATGCACCTGCGTGTCCGGTCATTTATTGAAGGCGCGCGGATGCTACTGATTGAACGCCGTAGGTTCACTGTTCATCGTCAGTTGCTGTGGTGACGTCAGCAACTGAGAAACATGAGGAGGGCATGGTGAACTGACCAGACGCTAGGCGCATCAGGTCGACCTCGACCGGATGCGTCCGGTCACAATAAATGCGCTCTGGGAGCTTACTGGACTTGACCGGACTCTGCGTGACCTGTGTCCGGTCACTCTGAGGAGCACGTCCGGTCATCAGTTAACCGCGCGAGGGCTGTTCGTGTTGACTATTGAAGATGGACAGGCGAGTTTTGAACAAGGACATGTGGCACCCATCCATGGGTTTGGCACGCAGCGACTGGACGCTGAGGCTGTGTCTGGTCAACCCAACCGGCGCGTCTGGTCGCCTCGTAGGAGGCACAGTGAAGAGCCTAACAACTCTATTCTTGAGGGGCTCTATAAATACTTGGTGGCTAGCTCTTGTGGAGCCCTCTTGATATTTTTTATCATCTTGACATCCTCTTGAGTTGAGCATACTCCCTCCCACTCATCTCCCTTGCTTGGTTGCTAATCCAAAGTGAGGTTGAGCGATTCCAAGTACATTTGCTTGAGTGATTGCATCTAGTGGCACTTGGGGATCGTTTGAGCTGTGGGATTCTTATTACTCTTAGTGGTTGCCGCCACCTAGACAGCTTGGAGCAGCGGAGGAGTTGTGGCAAGAGTTGGTGATTGTTCTTGGCCACCTCCCAGTGATTGTGAGGGGTTCTTGTGCCTTCCTCGGCGGAGCACCAAAGGCAACTTTAGTGGATTGCGCGTGTCATTGAGCTACCTCACTTATGGGTCGGTTCTTGTGGTGTCCAACGTGTGGACGAGGTTTGTGCTACACCTCTTAGTCGCTGAACCACCAAGTGTTGGTCGACACAACAGGGACTAGCGTGCCGGTAAGCACGTGAACCTCGGGAGAAAAATCGTGTGTCTCCATTGTGATTGATTCTTTGGATTTCTCCCAGTGATTGGTCTTCATCTTATTGTGATTGGTTCATTCCTTGATGCAGTTGTATAAAGATCACATTCCTGTTATTTATATTCCCGCTAACTTGTTGTAACAAGCTCTTTAGTGTAATTAGTTTTGAGAGCTTGTCTTATCTTTGCTAGTGTAGCTTCTCACCTAGTTGAGCTATTTAGTGTAGCTAGCTTTTGAGAGCTCGTAGTGACTTTGCATTTAATTGTCTTAGTGATCATAACAACTTGAATTGTTGGATAGGTGGTTTGCAACCCTTGTAGAGCTAGAGCAAAATTGCATTACGCCATTTGTCATGCTAATCAATTGCTCTAGTGCTTTGTAGATTTTTCAAAAGGCTATTCACCCCCCTCTAGCCATATTAGGACCTTTCAGACATGTACCTATGGGACCCTTCTCCATCTAACCTATGGGAGCCGATGGCTTACGTGTCATGTGTACATGTGGGGCCTTTCTCCATCTCCATCTGACCTGTAGGACCCAACGGCTTACGTGTCACTTGTGCTTATGGACCCTTCATCCAACTTGTGGGACCCGACAACACCTTTCTCTATCTCCATCCTACCTGTGGGACCTGATGGCTTGTGTGTCACATGTCCGACTTGTAGGACCCGATGACACCTTTCTCTATCTCATCCGATCTGCGGGACCCAACGACTTACATGTCACTTGTTGCCGCTGGGGTTTAATAAATTTAAACTCAAAAAACCATGAGAGCTGGGAGTCAAACCCAAGACCCAGAGCAAAGAATAGACCGTCTTCACCATTACGCTAGAAGCCTGGTTGTGTTGACATGACTTTGGAGTAGTATATGTTCTCTGTGTGGATAAGATGACTTATATATTGGATAGGCTTGTGTGTCACATGTCTGACTTGTAGGACCCGATGACACCTTTCTCTATCTCATCCGATCTACGGGACCCAACGACTTGCATGTCACTTGTTGCCGCTGGGGTTTAATAAATTTAAACTCAAAAAAACCATGAGAGCTGGGAGTCAAACCCATGACCCAGCACAAAGAATAGACCGTCTTCACCATTACGCTAGAAGCCTGGTTGTGTTGACATGTCTTTGGAGTAGTATATGTTCTCTGTGTGGACAGGATGACTTATATATTGGATATATCCCCTGCAAGTGGAAACAAATCTATACCCATTGGACTTGTAGCGACGACGGCGGCAATGGAGGATCCCCAATGTGCTGTGGTGGCTCAAGCGTCCTTTTGGAGGCTAGGCGACGGGTCTTCCTAGTGGAGCATGGTGGCACTGGCATCCGTATCCGTCGTGTGCCGCGACAGAGGTGACAGTTCTGATACACAGGTCTCCTTTCTCGCCTTTTACTATTCGCTTCACTGTTTTGGTCCTTACTTGAACATGAGGTATATAAGAAACACTATAGCATTTTAGATCTAGTTAGGCCAATGATGATGAAAAGAACTAGGAGGTGGCACTGGTTGGTTTTCTGTCGACGTGTGTCACTTGCAAATCTATCTTGGCAAACAAACAGGCCCTTCGTTCTACCTTGAACTATTTTTTCTATCCAGTGCTTGCTTGATTATACATTTATGTTTCATATGCTCTATTGGCACCAGTGAATCCTTATGGTATTTTAAACTTGTAACATATCTAAGGCCACATTTCTATGCCAATGACGTCTACATGGCTGTTGGATGTATTAGGATGCAACTCATTGTTGGCATTTCTTAGCGTCACAACTAAGAATGGGGTTAGAATCCATCCCTGGTAATGGCGCCAAAAATACCGATTAGCAAATCTGGGCATCGCTACTAGATTTGTAACCCCAGCAACGGTGTCATAAGTGCCTTGTTGGTATTACTTAGCAGCATCACTAGTGATAAAAAATGTCACTAAATAATAGCCTTGATAGTTGATGAGCTACAGGCCCGATCTTCTGAGAGGTAGCCGGTAAGTTTGATTTGAGGAGATCTCGACGTTGGCGATCCAGCTTCAAATCAGACATGATTCAAACCCTGCAACCATTACAACACCGCTCCGTTGGTTATCAACCAAGCACAACTTGATTGACCTTGCCAAGAAGGTTTTTCCTGCAAGCGAATCGAAGAACACAAGCAAGAAGGTAAAACACGCAATCTGAAATTGCAAATATGAATGATGCGAATATCAATAGAGGGTTCAAGAACTCGGTTCCAAAGGACTAATCGACATAGTGGAGAAGATCAAGAACAGGGGCCCTGGATCACTGTAAAAGGATTTGTCACCACAGTTACAATGAACGATTCAGTTTCTCGATGGAAAACTAAACTCTAAACAAAACCCAATTGTCTAGGAGCGGCGGCGGCTGTTTTTATAGTCTAAGACTCGACCTAGGCTTGAGGACGGTCAGGGGTTGGGTGTCCACAACTTGGGCTTAAGGCCCGACACGATACATGGCCAAGTTGGCTCAAATAGGTGACGCAGCACCTTGCTGTGATCACATAGAATGATCCACGGACCTTCTGGAGCTGGGACCAGATCCAAAATGATGGAGTCATCATTCCCTTTCCACCGCATCCAAGAACGCCCCATTTTGATGTCGTATGAGAGAGTTATGACCAAAACAGTGACGACGTGTCTACTAAATCCGAGGGTGACGTGGCAGCTGAGTTGGGAACGAATTGCAACTTGGAGAAAACCATAGCGTCGGTGTGTCCAGCGTGGTGATGTCCTCATCATCCTCCCCTTCTTGAATTGGAGTCGTCCTCGACTCCATCTTGGCGATGTCTTCATCATCCCCTCCTTCTAGAATTGGAGTCGTCCTCGACTTCATCCCATCATCAGCGAACTCCTGTAAAAGGTTAGTGACAGCAGGCAATGCACCAGGCATAATAGGTTGACAAAACATAGTATAACATGGTGCATCAGGATTATCACATAACTCAGCAGTAGCAGAAGTTGTAGCAAGAAAAGTACCTCCTTTTAACTTAATCCCATTATTTTTAGCAATGTCAGTTGGAGGTTTATTTTTAATCTCATTAGCATGTTTAATAATATCCGTAGGAGACAAAGGCAGCAATGTAATTTTCTTGTCCTTATGTATGATAGTGTATGTATTAGTTCTACCATAGTGTAAAGCATCATTATCAAATTCCCATGGACGACCTAACAAAATGGAACAAGCTTGCATAGGGACAACATCAAAATCAGCAGTATTATGATAAGAACCTATGAAAAAGCTAATGCGTGCAGATTTAGTTACCTTAGTCTTACCACTATTATTGAACCATTGAAGTTTATATGGATACAAATGTTGTCGTGTGGGCAAACCAAGCTTCGCAACCAAATCTGAACTCACCAAGTTGTTACAACTCCCGCTATCAATGATAGTGAGAACACGACAACCCTGCACAATGAAATACATGTGGAACAAATTGTTTCGTTGGATCTTCATCTCGTCTTCATGTCCCACATGTGTACTCAACACACGCTGCACGAGAAGGCTAGGGTAGTCCGCGGCAGCAGCCACAGAGTCAATGATGATGGCCTCCTTGTCTTGATCGCCCTCGGTGGAATCTGCATCAATGTTAGCAGCAAGGGCTAAATCATCTTCAACATCACTAATACTTACATATCCATCCTCGGTAGCAATGAAAGCACAATGACTGGGGCAATCCTTCATGACATGTCCCATGCCTTTGCATCGGTGGCAAATGATTTTAGCGCTGGACGAGGAGGAGCTAGTAGAAGCACCCGGAGTGGCACCTTTCTTCTGCACATTAGACAATTTACTTACCCCGGAAGAAAATGGAGGTGTCGATGGCTGTGAGGCAACAAGAATCTTGGGCGTATCCGGCTCTGAACGCTGCTGAAAATTCCTCCCATTGTTAGACTTGAAAGGCTGGTGTTGTTTGCATCCCTGTACTTCACGTTCATGATTATTACCTCCCATACCGTGACGGTTGAAGTTGAGGCGGCGACGGGCATAACCGTCAGCATTCGCATCCGCATCGTCATCACCAAAATCATCCACATCTTCATCAGCAGCACGATGAGGTGGAGGACGTTGCGCGTCAGCTCGGTCATAAGATTGCGTTGTTTAGTCATGAACGTTGTAAGCTCGCCATTGGACACGCACTCATTGAAGTCCGTCGGAGATCCTGCCATGGTTAGAAGATAAAAAAGACAACACTAAAGTATTATCCCTATCAACTAAAAGGAAACAAGTGGTGGTGGTGAAAGTGGAATGCAAAATCACAAGCGGGTTTCCACCGTCTTGCCTGTATTCTTACCAACGCCAAACAAGAGGAAAACCAAAGTGACGAAGTAATCTGTTGTTGAGCGTGGGTAACAGTTGCAAGATGAACCTGTGCTGACAGAAGAATATGTGGAGCTATGGGTAGGCACATAATATGACAGCAAGGATTAGCAATTAACAAATACAGATTAGCGATTGTTCAATCCGGATCCAAAGTACAAATCACAGCTGCTGGCTAAGACGTGTCGAGACGTAACGCAACAAGGTGAAACAAAGGACGATGGAAAGAACGCACAAAACAAGCAAATAACCCGAATTTTTCTTTTTTTCTGAATTTTTCCCTGATTTTTCCAAAAGACACTAGTAGGAATCAAACTTTTTTATTTTTTCACTATTTTTTTTATATTTTTCTCTGAAAAAGGATCACAAAAGATGCAACCACAAAAATTGGCACCTACAACTGAGGTGGGATGTGGTCTACAAAAATACAACACGTTCTCTAAAAAGCGTGCAAAAACTTTAACAATTTTTTTTCTTTATTTTCCTTATTTTTTTGGCAATTTTGATGAAACCAAACAGGGTGTAGCCAAGTTTGGGTCGGCTCCAAATGGTGTCAAGAAGTTGCTGTAAAAATTTCAGATTTTTCTGATAAACGAGCGAAAAGTTATGTCTGTTTTATCGAAGGTATCTCAAGTTATGTTTTCCGGTAGGCACAACACGACAGCGGCAGTTAGGGCAAAACGTCCCGAAACTCCAACACCAATCACAAGGTCATCCTTGTGATGAACAGTAGTAGGTAGGCGCCTGATGATGTAAGGAGGGCTGCGATGCAGGCAAAATAAGAGCGGCTGGCAACCTATCTAGGGTTTGCGCGGCGGCGAGAAGTTACACAAGACGGCTAGCGGGGCAAGTCGAGTAATGTGGTGGCTTCGACTTGTTGTTTGGGAACGGTGGATGGGATAGCAGCAAAAAATAAAAATCACAACAACGGGCGATTGAACTACGACCACGAACACAATCCTAATCCAGCAACAAGACTCGACCTCGGACACAAACTCAACAACGTGAATCTGAAACGAAATTGCAAAGGCACAAAAGGTGATAGGACAGCGGAAATTGAAATCTTTTTGGGCTTTTTGTGGACTCTAGGTAATGAACAAATATGAATCTAAGGCAAATGAGAATATACCTCGTGGTAAACCTAAAAGCTTTGATACCAATTGATGAGCTACAGGCCCGATCTTCCGAGAGGTAACCGGTAAGTTCGATTTGTGTAGATCTCGACGTTGGCGATCCGGCTTCAAATCAGACACGATTTGAACCCTGCAACCATTACACCACCACTCCGTTGGTTATCAACCAAGCACAACTTGATTGACCTCGCCAAGAAGGCTTTTCCTGCAAGCGAATCGAAGAACACAAGCAAGAAGGTAAAACACGCAATCTGAAATTACAAATATAAATGATGCGAATATCAATAGAGGGTTCAAGAACTCGGTTCCAAAGGACTAATCGACACAGTGGAGGAGATCAAGAATAGGGGCCCTGGATCACTGTAAAAGGATTTGTCACCACAGTTACAATGAACGATTCAGTTTCTCGATGGAAAACTAAACTCTAAACAAAACCCAATTGTCTAGGAGCGGCGGCAGCTGTTTTTATAGTCTAAGACTCGATCTAGGGTTAAGGACGGCCAGGGGTTGGGCATCCACTACTTGGGCCTAAGGCCCGACACGATACATGGCCAAGTTGGCCTAAATAGGTGATGCAGCACCTTGCCGTGGTCACACAAAATGATCCACAGACCTTCTAGAGCTGGGAGTAGATCCAAAACGACGGCGTCATCGTTCCCTTTCCAACGCATCCAAGAACGCTCCGTTTCGATGTCGTATGAGAGAGTTATGACCAAAACAGTGACGACGTGTCTGCTGAATCCGAGGATGACGTGGCAGTTGAGTTGTGGATGAATTGCAACTTAGAGAAAACCATAGCGTCAGTGTGTCTAGCGTGGTGATGTCCTCATCAATAGTTCCTTGACAATTTTAGATATTTATTCGCAAGCGCACAGAGCTATCATTGTAGCATTTCACTTGGAAGTATTCAGGGTATCGTTATTTATATTTTTCCAAAGAAATGCATTTGATTAAGAGTCTAGTATGGATATGAACTTGAATAATAATGCTTGTAAGTACACCAATGTTTATAGCAAGGGTAAATACGATGATTTCAAGATAGTGGACACACACTTGGCATTGCTCAAAGGATAAAATAAAGAGAAAGAATAAAGAATAATCCTAAGTTAAGCAGGCATTGGTCTAGTATAGTCATACAAAGATTAGTTGATGATCATAGAAATTACATAATTAGTTGTAGGGCTAAGTGTGAAGCAGGTCAAGAGACCACCGAGTACTGGTCTGCCAGCAACCTTATGTGATGATTTAGACTCCTACACCCTAGTCAAACGTGGGGGATTACAAGGGATGGACAAGGCTGTCCCCACCTACCGCCTACCCCTCAATCGTGGAAAGGGACAATGCATTCACCTGTCTCTCCATATCCAAGCATCACGCTTGTGTATACAGAAACTACCCAAATCCCCCTGGGTCCCTGACCCTACGGATCGACAGGTAAAGGACTTGGGCACACCTTACAGAACGACGAACCACCACCTCAACTTTGCTCTAATTCTGATTATATAAGTTATATGAATTGTTAAGCATAAAGTTAAGTATGTTATTCTTATGAGACATAAACTATAGACTAGTTCATATATCAAGATCATAACACAATAACTATACTCTTGTTCATAAGTATGACTATAAATGTAAGATGAGAGCATAGCTTTGGAAGAACTCATAATTCTATTCATACCCAAGAGTCACTTCTTCCAAGGAGCCAAGCTCTCCAAGGTAGCTTTGCCTTGCTCTAAGACTACTAAAAAGTAAAAGCTACTAGATTGAGGTGTGTGAGGCAATGCTCAAGATGGTGTCTTGTAGAGGGAGGGGTACCCCTCTATTTATACAAGGCTCAAGGTGGTGATGGAGGCTATTTCTGGTGCGAGGACCGGCTCCCACCGCCTTAGCATGGAGGCATGCCACCTCCTGTCAAAGGGGTGGCTGAGCAGCACCGGCAGGGGGTCGGCCGCCCCCTGACCGAGTCACCTCGCCACCGTCTTCGTGTGGCAGGCTTTGGATCAGATCTCGGTGGTGCTTTGCCTGGTTTGCACTAAGTTGATGGGTGTCTCCCTTGTTCCTTTGCGCAAATCAGCATCAGAAAGCGCCTTTCGGTGAATTATTCCATGTATTTGTGTTTGTGACCTGCAAAATAATATTCTCCAAATACATATAGAACTTGGTTAATAGTAAGGCAACGTATCAGGTGGAAACCACACCCTTCATGAAAACCCATGCAAACCACAGTAAAAAAGTCGTCTAAATTCACCAAAAAATCACATATGTAGATGATATGATGATACACAACCTTGTAAAATATCTTTTCCAAACTTGACTTCATTTGTGAGATATAAAAATAATAAATTTCTCTGGCTTGAAATTTGTTATTTTTATATCTCACAAACGAAGTCGAGTTTGGACAAGATAGTTTAGAAGGTTGTGTATCATCATATCATCTACATATGTGATTTTTTGGTGAATTTAGACGACTTTTTTGCCATGGTTTGCATGAGTTTTCATGAAGGGTGTGGTTTCCACCTGATACGTTGCCTAATAATAAATGCAGATGTGTTTTAAGTTTGCCAATTTCTCCTCTTTTTGTATTCTAATTGGCAGTCGGATTTGATTGGTAAGGATTGCCAATAAGATTCCCCAAGCTTAACCTTTGCTCATCCCGAGCAAATAGCTAAGTTATTAGTTGTTGATTAGGAGTTGCTACTATGCCCAATATAATTCATAAGTGTCATGCCTATAACAAAGTATTCTTCCTTAATTTAAATAAGTTTAGTATTCTATCCACCCTTTTAACTTAATCCCTGTGGGTCTTATTGCTTTTCCAAGTCTTAGGTGGTTGCAAGATAGAGTGGTTTTAACAGAATTACCAACCATTCATTCTTTGATCAACCTTCTATCCAGAGGTTTTATGAGTTTTGCAAAAAGAAATGCAAGTTCCTCAAATAATTCACTCGATCGCTCAATGTGTATGATCCTCACCAAGGCATTTGATTGTTTTGCCTTCTTTTCATCCTATCTCTAAAAGGCTTTGAGTGGAGTTTTAGGTAGGTATGAATGAGAGGCATACTTACATCACATATATGGCTAAGTCAAAACTGGATCCAAGGAGATGCAAGACATACACTTTGATCAAGATGTGCAAGTTTGTGGAATGTTTTCTAATCCTAATATTTTTGGTACTCCTTTGATCATGACTTTCTCTCTTTTGATAATTGCTTTAGAAATATAGGCTATCTCTCGCTTTTTTGATACTTTGGAACCTCCATGTGTTCCATTTTTTCTTTTTTTCTTTTGCTATTTTGAGAGCTTCATGTGTCTCTCTTTTTTATAATAGTCCCATACTTCTTTTTTGGCATATAAAAACTTTGGAGAGAAAGATTTATGACAAATGAATGGAGTTTTTATTTGGTGGATGGAAAAAGCATGTTTTGTGTAACTTTTAGTGTAAGAGTTAGTATTTTATTTGTGGGTGTACGTGAATCTTGATCATGGGTACATGACTAGAATCTCTGTAAGGGTCACAACAATTTGACAAAACTCAATGTGAATATAAGTAGCGTATGACTAAGGTTTTGAATTTAAACATTGTCATATGGCCATGGTAGGAATTCATAACCATCGAGAAACTTTTAATTTTAGCATTTAAAATGAAAACTCCGGATGTCAAGTTTCTCTTAGAACAAAGTCATAGCATATTCTATTTACCATATCATAACTTGCAATAACTTAGAAACGGATCATGCTTTTACAACCCACAAGTTTCAAGTTTTAAGATGAGACATTTTAGCCAATAAACTTAAATCTTAGGGAATACTAAGTTACAGCCTAGGCACAGATGAATATAGATAGAGCAACTATTTATTATTTCAACAATGGAAAAACTAAACATTCTTAAATCACATATGAGTGGTTGTTTTTATCATATTTCATTTTTTTGAATTTTTGAATTTTTTATTATTTTTTAAATGCTAATAAATAAATGCATAAAATAAATATTTAAAATGCGGAAAATGAAGGGTACTACTTACCTCTACGGGGGTCCTCCCCCAAGCTTGCTCGTTGCCTTCGGTCTAGGATTGAACCCCATGTATCGCTAATAGGCCGCCTACTGTTCTCGCTGTTGCTGCAACATCACATTCATTTGTGCCATTTGTTGTTGCTGCTATTGATGCCACTGGGCCAAATCCTGCACGTTGGTATTAAGTGTGTTTTGGATCTTATCAATGTGGATTTCTAATCCTCCGAGGCGGTTGTTGACGTCCTCCCATCCTGAGACAGAATGTCGTGGTTGCACAGGTGGAGGGAGCCCCTTGGAGTCAGACGAGTGCACTGTCCATGCTGCAATGTCAGCCTCTGCCCATCTGGATCCTCCGGCCTTGTGTGTCCACGGAATGCGCTCCCAACTAGGGTGGTGCATGGGTGTGAACCCCCAGCACTTGCCTAGTGAGGAACAGCTCCGTGTGGAATGTATGGGGCGCAACAGGAAACGACTGTGGTTGCGCCTGTGAACTGCTTGCTTCGTTTCTAGCTCTGCTCCTTGTCACCCTGCCAGACATAGAATTTCTATGAGCTTCCTCTTGTGTGACAAGAGGGAAGGTTAGTGTAGGGGAATTATACAAACGAAGACTCGGGTTAGGTAACGAGATCTCGTTTGTACACCTCTGAAAGAAGAACACAAGTTATCCAGCTGCATTATATTTCAAATGATGTTCTTGTAACAAGTAATGCTCATCGATAATAAGGCGTGGAGTTGAAATATATTCTACTTCTTGATTTTCCATTGCACTGACACCAGTGGCAATGCGAGTAATAAGAGATGTGCAAGATATTGAAGTAGAAAATGTTTTCAACAATTCTAACCTATGGTTAAATATTTCTTTGACAGGAGCAATTTTAATCTTTTTATCCATGGCATAGAGTATTTGCATTTCAGTATATCTTGCCTAGAGAATAAAGTCATTGCAATCCAACAATGCCTGAGCCTTAAAGTGGGGTGTTGGATGTCCATGTTACGGGGTGAAAATTTTCCAACTACGACTTGACCCAAAATTTCATTCCAAAGTTTATGGCGATCAAAACCTCTAACAGCATGGTCTATGTCAATTAAGCATTTTCCATAGAAACCTATGTGTTGGACAAGATCTCTCTAAGTGCAAAAATACTCTATTTCAAACCAGTGAAAAGTGATCCCATTGTCGACTTCTTTTAGTGAGGATAAAAATTGGATGGTTAAGAGACGAGAACCTTCTTCCCAAACAGGATCAATTTCCTCCCAACCAATTGCTTTCCAAATAGAGGTGAATTCGACGTCCATACCTATGGCTTGGAGAAGCGCAGGGTTGTACAATGGTGTGGGCTCAAACTCATGGCCCTTGATGAGGTGGTAGGCTTCCATCTCCCGGCCTCTTTCCAAGTCGAGGTGGGGCTTGTCATCTTCCTCTATCGGTCGTTCTTGCTCTTGTTCTTGCTCTTCCATCGGCACGGTTTCTTCATCTTCATGCATCAGGCTTTCTTCATGCTCGGTGTAGCGTGAGCTTGAGCTTCCACAGGAGCGCTTCGAGCTTGACCTCGTGACTTTCTTTACGGTGCCAGCAAGGGCCTTTCTGAACCTACCTATGGCGAAAAACAACACAACAACAAGCAAAAAATCGAGCGCGGGTTAAGGGTTAGCGCAAAAACAAATTGATGAACCCAAGAACTAGCTTGAGCTTAGAATTTTTGCAGAGCTTTCTTGCACTAAAACTTGTTGGAAAATGATTGAAAGAAACTTGAGAGCAAGTGAGAGAGAGAGTGAAAATGTGAGTGGGAGAGGGGTGAGGGGCTCTCCTGGCCACCCTCGGCTTTTATAGGTGCAAAACCGACCAGAGACAGACAAGAGGCAATGGTCATGGGCTGCTGCCCAAAGGACAGCGCCAACGGCCACCTCCACGGGCTGGTCGATCCGTGGGGTCGCCCGCTGTTGGGCATTCTTAACGTCATTACCAAAAGTAGACTTAGTTTTCTAATTCTGATAATGGCGCCAAAAATGTCGAACCTATCCCTCATGCCACTTAAGCCAAGTTGTCATCCCCAGCATGACATGAGAGACGCGGTATTGAAATATGCAACTGCTCTTCTAAATAAATAATAAATAAGATCTGCAAGCGCACAGATTAATACCGATGTAGCATTTTAACCGGGAAGTATTCCAGGTATTGTTTTTTATATTTTTACCAGTGGGAAGGGATTACTAGCATCAATGTTGATTATGGAATGGAATATAGGAATGAGTATCAATCATTGCATGTATAAGTGAGAGCATTCATCTATCTCTTGCATATAGGGGTAAGTGTCACATAAAATATAGATAAAGTATGAATGGTGACAAAGATAATTAATCTGATCAGCTAGCCACATATAATAATGATAAGCACCTCAACAGATATTCTAGCAAGTCATTAGCATGGTATTAGGACGAACTACAAGGATATTTCCTAAGTTATTCTTAACTATAAAGTCTAGCATATCATAGTTAGTGCAAGTACACTTGGCAATCATTGCGAGAAAGGACTACGCCCATGCATAGTGATATTATCAAGGAAGATGAGAAACATAGCAATCACTCCCCCGTAATAATGTTGCTCTGCCTGCCTTACACACGGGAGGGGGACTATATAAGAACCAACGAAGCTGTCACCATCGCGGACCACCCCACGATCCGGCATATAAGGTGCAATCGCAGATAAATATGGTCTAAGCACCACGCCTACACAATATTTATCATTTACCCATGGATCCGATGGATAAACGCTATACGATCCTAAACATGTATATAATTCCAATCTAACTAAGCCAAGCGTATAACTACGATAAACTAAGAACAATATAATCGCAAACATAAACAAGTAGAGCATAGTCATAATCAATATATTGAAATAGAACAAAGTTGTATTCATAATATTGAAGAACAAAGATGAACAATGAAGAACAGTAGAGGAATTACCAAGAATCCTCTTGACAGATCCGGAAACCAATCGAAGATTGACTCCTTCTAGTTCTAATCCTATGTAGCTATGCTATACTAGAGATCTAGTTGATGTGGTGGCTCTAGGGCTTGATCAGAGACTCTCCTCCTGAGATTAGGGTTTGAAGAATTGAGAATGAGGGAGTGCCTCCTCCAGGGGCCAGGGGTCCTGCTTATATAGCCCCCTCAAGTGAACGTGGGCCGTCGGATCAAACCGACATTAATCGCACGGTTTTCCTTGATCCCTTAGGTCGGTGGAGCATAATCCGTGAGACGGAGCCTGATTGGCTCTCAGGCCAGCGCGGGCGCCCTAGGGAGCAGGGCGGGCGCCCTGCCTCCGGGCCCGTTCGGCCTCCCGTTCGTTCTCGTGGCTTCTAGAGTCTTCTAGATGATAGAAAATCGGTGAACATGTTATTATCTCTATGTAAACCCGACGTGTGGGCCTTTCCTCCGTATTTTCTGATAACCCCCTGCAGAAACAGACAAACACCAAAACTCATGGAATTCTGTCGGATAAAACCCTAAGTCTAGGTGTTGGTTGTATTTGGATCCTTTTCTTTATTTATTTGATAACTATATTTGGTACTTAAGGACCGTCAACAAACTCCCCCAAGCTTACCTCTTGCTCGGCCCTGAGCAAGGATAGACTCATTATGGATCAGAAGTTGCTGCAATGCCTTTGAACGTTGACGGTACATATGCTTTCAAATAAGGTCTCATCCCTGAGTTAGAGTAAACTGTCAAGACTTAAAACTTACTCATTTTACCTTTCACCATGGGGCTTGCAACCGTCACCTGCATCTTGAGTGGTTAAAAGATAGAACGGTCTAGTCAAACGCCATGTCTCTTATTCTTGATCAGCTATAGCTCTGGAGTTTTTTTTTGCAGATTTTCAAATAAAACTCAGAGATTCCTTGTATGACTTTCTCGGGTCTCTCTTTTGTGGTATTTCTGGATCCTTACCAAGGCAGTAATGGTATATGCCTTCTCTCTCAAAGTATGTGGTATTTATGGTATAAGGCGTAGTGACATTGCCTTCTCTCTTACCCTACTCTAATAAGGCTTTGATATCTGGAGCTCATAGGTGGAAGATACAGTATACATACTCATAGAACATTATTGCATAGTCAAACCATGGATCCAGAGAAACAAGTCAATAAGTCAAATCAAGATGTGCATGTGTGGTGAATGAGTGGTGTATGGTGATGATGGTGATAACAAAAGTCTAATGCTCTTTTTGAGGGAATACATACCTTTCTTGCTTTTTAAAACTTTTGAGGGGAATGAGATGCTCTATTTTTTTCTCTTTTTTTTTCTCTCAGGTGGGTATCTTGTGCCCCTAATTCTACTGTCGGACACTTGTCCATTTTTACCTCTCGTCTCACTTTTTCTTTCTTCGAGGTTCCGTGCACTTGCTTCTTTTTATTTCCTCGTTTTTAGAGCAATCTCCCTCTTTTGAAAATATAGCAAGTGGTAGTAGAAATGACTTGAGCATTAACTTCACAGGGAATAACAGGAATGGGATAATGTTTTTGGCTTTCTCTCCCGGGTCAGGAGTAGAATAATTTTGGGTGAATCTGGAGATGGAAATGAGTGGATATATGTGGATGCGTACTTTCGGAGTAGAAGCAGCATGTATGAGTGAACGTGCAAGTGAATCTTGATTTTAACCACATGACAAGTTCCTAAGGGTCTACACAGCTTGACCACACTCAATGCCCATAAGCAGTAAGTAGTAAAAGTGCGGCTCTTAATCTAACAAGCATGTATATATGGCTGTGGTAGGAATTTAAACTCTCATCATACAGGAACTCATCATGCAATATTTTAAAGATTTTCAAAGATAAAATTCTCTAGAATTCTAGCATCTCTAGGAACAGATAAACAGCAGCTCAACCTTCCCATATCATATCCGCTAACAACTTAGACTTCAGATCAAGTTCTCTTCCCACTAGTTCAGGTTTAGAGCCAGTTTTAAATTATAACAGTTATGTCTAAACTAGAGAGAGAACAAATTTGAAAATTAGGCAGAGCAACTATTCATCATATCCATGCTAGAGTTTTATTTTCAAGATTCAGTTTAGCATAGCTACTTTATTTATTTATTAAACTAAGCAAATATATATAAACACAAAATATTTATTTGGGTTTTCATGATTATGCATCTTTTTATTTTAATAAAGCATAGGTATAAATGTAGATAAAAATACTTATCGGGATAAATGGGGGTGCTCTCCCCCAAGCTGGATCTTGACGTAATTTCTTCTGATGTAGTTAGCAGGTGCAGAGGTGTATTTGAATGTCGGCAGCACCCTGACAACGATTAGGATGTCCTCCATCTGCTAGTCTTCCTGAATTCTGTGGAGCTCAAATAGACAACAAAGCTTCGTGGAACTTGATTAAACGTTAGCATAAATATCTAGCCTTTATCATGTTTGAGCTTCCTTGATAAATGTCACTCTCTATTTTTATTTTCATTTTTATAGAACAGAAAAAATATATTATTATTTTTTATGCCACCACAGTGAATGTACTTATGGGTTTTATGCCACTCGCATACTCACATGGGGCTTACTGTTTTCAACACATTTTTTTAGACAGAATGAACATGATTAACTGAGCAATAATTAAAGGGAAAATGATAACTACCAAGTTTACCTCTTGGCATGGCGTTCGGTGTTTTTAAGTCCTCCGAACAGGACTTCTCTTCTTCTTAGTTGTCCTGGGATTTGGGTGGCGTAGACGGTGGTTCCGGTAGCGCCTCCTCTTCTTGTGTAACTGTCTTCGCTTTCCATACCCGACTTGGTGCTTCGGTCTCCTGTTGTGTATCCTCGGGCCTTATGACCTCTCCTTCATAGTCTGCCCATACGTCCTTGATGGTTTGCCTCCTTTGGTTACGGTTACGTCGCCTTCTTCTTGTCCTGACCTGCTTAGAATCTTCAACTATATAGTTAGGGTCATTAAAGTAGCGGTGTACCTTCTCAGAGGGGAAATGCATATGGACTTCTCTGGTTCCAATGTAGATGATTGCTTTGACGATGCCTAGGAACGGTCTTCCTAGGATGATGGGTGGATCGTACTCGTCGTCTCCCATGTCAATGACCTGAAAGTCTGTATGGACAAAATGATCATTAATTTTAACAAGGACATCGGTTATTATACCTTCGACCTTTCGGGATGTCTGATCTGCCATCTGGAGCTGAGTGTATGTTGGTTTTATGGGCATGGTTCCGTACAAGAGCTGATAGGTGACTGTGGCCATTATGTTGACGCCTGATCCAGTGTCGCAGAGCGCCTTCTGAAAGGAGTATCCATTGATTGAGCACTCAATGCTTGGCATACCTGGGTCGTCCTTCTTGATTAGGAACGGCGACTTGGGTCGACCATCTTGACCTCCTTGAACTGCAGTGACCATCTTAGTTGATTCGGTCCATCCTTGGTTGTTCTTGTTCTGCTTGATCCTCCTGTTGGTCCTCTTCCTTGGTTCATGTTGGGGTTGCTCTGGGATTTGTGTAATCTTGTTCTTGAAGGAAAACGTCTCCTTCCTCCCCTTGATGTTGAAGTTGATCTTCGCAGCGCTGGCGTAGATGACAGCTCCCGAGGTGTTCAGGAATGGCCTTCCCAGAATAACTGGTGACCTCTCACCGGACCCGGTCTGTATCACCACGAAGTCAGCTGGAGCATACGAGGTACCAACTCGGACACACATGCTCTTTAATATTCCTTTAGGAAAGCTTAGTGTCCGATCTGCAAGCTACAAACACATAGTTGTTTCTGATAAAGGATATGTAAAGAATTTTTCATAGAGTACCCTGGGCATAATGTTGACGCTGGAGCCAAAGTCACAGAGTGCTTCTGGGAAGTCCACCATGCCGATGGAGATCGGGATGACGGGGCGTCCTGGATCGCCTCTCTTAACTGGCAGAAGGTCATTATGTACTCCGACAGCGGGATTACTCCAATAGTTACCTGCATCAAACATGTCTACAAGATTTGCAGATTCTAATCCTTCCGGTTGTGATGGTATACCGGGGTTAGTAGCAGGAACAACAACAGCTATTTGATTTAACTGAGATTCAATCATTTTATTAAAGCTAATTTGGTTTTTGATGGCAGTAGAGAAATTATCCATTCTATTATTTATGTTTTCTAGTATTTTATCATTGGATACCAATTTCTTAGACAAGTTATCCATTAGCTTTCCTTGATTAGACACTAACTCTCTCAGGGGTGGAAAATTATTATTGTTGTTGTAAGAGTTATTACCTTGATAATTACCTGAGTAGTTACCTGAGTAGTTAGGCCTCTGTTGATTCCAACCTTGATTTTGTTGAGGATGGTTGTAGTTGTTGTTGTTGTTGATGATGTACCTTGCATCCTCAAGCATCTCAGGGCAGTGATTGCCTGAGTGTCCAGTATCTCCACATTCTTCACAAGTCATGTGAGAGTCGTAGACATTCATGACTTCTCTTTTGTCTCCAGCTTTGTCATCGAGCTTTTTCATGAGTAGGTCTAACTTTGCAGACAGCATGTCTACCTCCTTGAGCTGGTGCATACCTCCACCCTTCTTGCGTGTTTGAGTCCTCTCTTCGTTCCAACCTTGGTTGGATGCCATCTTCTCCACAAGGGCTGTAGCTTGTGGTATGGTGAGTGATAGAAATGCGCCTCCAGCTGCAGCATCCATGGTCTCACGAGCACTAGTGATGAGCCCATGATAGAAAGTCTGCATAAGTAGCCAGCTCTCCATTCCATGATGGGGACATTCTAGGATGTAATCTTGAAAGCGTTCCCATGCTTCTAGAACGGATTCATCATGTTGTTGCTGAAAAATTGTAATCTTCTCACGGAGAGCATTGGTCTTGCCCATGGGAAAGAACTTAGCCAGAAAGTTCATAGAGCAGAGTGCCCACGTAGTGTTCTTATCCTTCGTCGGGTAGAACCACTGCTTCGCTCTCCCCAATAGTGAGAATGGGAAAAGGCGAAGTAGTATGGCGTCTCTGGGAACATCTAATATAGTGAATGTGCTGCAAATCTCTAAGAAGTGTTGGAGATGAGCACTTGCATCTTCGTGCGGCTTCCCACAAAACTGGTTGGCTTGTACCATGTTGATGAGCCCTGGCTTGAGCTCAAAGTTCTTATCGATGGCCGCGGCAGGTCCAGTGCGGATGTTGTCCATAGTGGGAGCTGAGAACTCGCGGATCGTCTTGTTCGCCATGGCTGCGAACTCTGTTGACAAATTCCGGATGAAACTTCGGCGGTCTTCTGGATTGGATGAAGTGTTGCGTCGAAGTGTTGACTTCTTGAGCTTGGCTCTTGCCTCTCTGATTAATGCTTCGGGGTTGTCAACAAAATTTTCTGGAAGATGTCCTCTATTCATACATCACCCTGCAAAACAATAAGAATGGAAAAATACAGGGGTAAATCTGTATGGGAGAATTGATGATCTCAATCACTTAATGATGCGAATGATGACTCAAATTCCGTATTCATTCCTTGTTAGTAAATCAACCTTCCCCAACAACGGCGCCAAAAATGCTTGTTGGGCATTCTTAACGTCATTACCAAAAGTAGACTTAGTTTTCTAATTCTGATAATGGCGCCAAAAATGCCGAACCTATCCCACATGCCACTTAGGCCAAGTTGTCATCCCCAGCATGACATGAGAGACGCGGTATTGAAATATGCAACTGCTCTTCTAAATAAATAATAAATAAGATCTGCAAGCGCACAGATTAATACCGATGTAGCATTTTAACCGGGAAGTATTCCAGGTATTGTTTTTTATATTTTTACCAGTGGGAAGGGATTACTAGCATCAATGTTGATTATGGAATGGAATATAGGAATGAGTATCAATCATTGCATGTATAAGTGAGAGCATTCATCTATCTCTTGCATATAGGGGTAAGTGTCACATAAAATATAGATAAAGTATGAATGGTGACAAAGATAATTAATCTGATCAGCTAGCCACATATAATAATGATAAGCACCTCAACAGATATTCTAGCAAGTCATTAGCATGGTATTAGGACGAACTACAAGGATATTTCCTAAGTTATTCTTAACTATAAAGTCTAGCATATCATAGTTAGTGCAAGTACACTTGGCAATCATTGCGAGAAAGGACTACGCCCATGCATAGTGATATTATCAAGGAAGATGAGAAACATAGCAATCACTCCCCCGTAATAATGTTGCTCTGCCTGCCTTACACACGGGAGGGGGACTATATAAGAACCAACGAAGCTGTCACCATCGCGGACCACCCCACGATCCGGCATATAAGGTGCAATCGCAGATAAATATGGTCTAAGCACCACGCCTACACAATATTTATCATTTACCCATGGATCCGATGGATAAACGCTATACGATCCTAAACATGTATATAATTCCAATCTAACTAAGCCAAGCGTATAACTACGATAAACTAAGAACAATATAATCGCAAACATAAACAAGTAGAGCATAGTCATAATCAATATATTGAAATAGAACAAAGTTGTATTCATAATATTGAAGAACAAAGATGAACAATGAAGAACAGTAGAGGAATTACCAAGAATCCTCTTGACAGATCCGGAAACCAATCGAAGATTGACTCCTTCTAGTTCTAATCCTATGTAGCTATGCTATACTAGAGATCTAGTTGATGTGGTGGCTCTAAGGCTTGATCAGAGACTCTCCTCCTGAGATTAGGGTTTGAAGAATTGAGAATGAGGGAGTGCCTCCTCCAGGGGCCAGGGGTCCTGTTTATATAGCCTACTCAAGTGAACGTGGGCCGTCGGATCAAACCGACATTAATCGCATGGTTTTCCTTGATCCCTTAGGTCGGTGGAGCATAATCCGCGAGACGGAGCCTGATTGGCTCTCAGGCCAGGGCGGGCGCCCTAGGGAGCAGGGCGGGCGCCCTGCCTCCGGGCCCGTTCGGCCTCCCGTTCGTTCTCGTGGCTTCTGGAGTCTTCTAGATGATAGAAAATCGGTGAACACGTTATTATCTCTATGTAAACCCGACGTGTGGGCCTTTCCTCCGTATTTTCTGATAACCCCCTACAGAAACAGACAAACACCAAAACTCGTGGAATTCTGTCAGATAAAACCCTAAGTCTAGGTGTTGGTTGCATTTGGATCCTTTTCTTTATTTATTTGATAACTATATTTGGTACTTAAGGACCGTCGACACCCGCCCCTGGTGGGCCCGCTCGGCCTGCCCTTTGGCAGGGAGTGGCCAATGACTATTTCAAATTTGGAGCTGTTGGGTTTTCGTCTAGACTCCCAACGGCTTGCTCGCTTTTTATTTTCTAACAAATTTTTATTGACTTTTTAATTGTTATAGTTATTGCAAAAAATGATAACTAGCAATAATAAATTATTCTATTTAGGAACTAATTTGTATAGAATTTTTTGAAGATTTTTATTTTGACATAAAAATTCAAATTTTAGAAATATTTGTTTTTAATTTTAAAGTTAACTACCAATTTACCTTCAGCAAGGGTTTGACGTTTTTGGTCCGTCGGACAAGACCTTTCCTCCTTCATTGATCAACAACTGCATTAATATTTTTGCGAGAATTCTCGGGTTGTCCTGGGGTTTTCCCCGATTGATTTCCAGGAATAGTGGCAGCTATTTGAGAAATTTAAGTTTCTATCATTTTGTTAAAACTTAATTGATTCTTCACTATGGTGGGTAAACTTTCTATTTGAGAATTTATATTTTCGAACATTTTATCATTTGACATTATTTTTTGTAATATTTTCATTAATTTTAACTTGGCCTAATACCAGGTCTTTGAAAGAAGGTTGATTCGAATTGTAATTTGAGTTGTAGTTCGAATTACCTTGCGGACGGGATTGGTTGTTCCACCCGTTATTACCTGGTTGGCAAATCCCGTTGTTGATGAAGGCAACTTCTTCGCAGATTTCGGGGCAATCATTCCTCGAATGGCCAACGTTTCCACAGACCTCACACATTATGTGTGAGTCCATGGCCTGGATGGTGCCCATTATGGCGTCTTTATCTTGGGCTCGTTCCTCCAATCTTTTCATTAATAAATCTATTTTTGTGGAAAGCATATCGTCTCCTTCGTGATATGCATTCCTTTTTGTGTTTTCCTTTCTTTCCCCTAGCTTTGATTTATCACCATTTTATCGATAAGAGTCGTGGCTCCATCAATGGTGAGGGAAAGGAAAGCGCCTCCAGCAGCAACGTCAAGGTGGCCCCTAGACATAGGTATTAATCCATCATAAAAATTTTGGAGCACTATCCAGTTTTCCATCTCATGGTGCGGGCATGCTTGGATGTAGTCCTATAGCCTCTCCCACACCTCGGGAATTGTTTCCATGGAGCTTTGCTAGAAGTTCGAAATTCATCCCCTCAGGACGTTGGTTTTGCCCATGGGGAAGAACCTGGCGAGGAACGCTACGGAACATTTATCCCATGTCTTGACAGCTTCCTTTTTTGAAGAACCACTGCTTCACCTTTCCTGAAATGGAAAAGGGAAATAAGCGGATCTTGATGCTTGTGGGCTCAATGTCCTTGATGACGATAGTGTCACGGAGCTCGAGGAAGTGTAGGAGATGCGCGCTTGCATCTTCGCTAGGCAAACTATGGAATTGGTTCGCCTACACTATCGTGATGAGGCCGGTATGGAGCTTGAAGTTCCCATCGCTGGTGTTGACTGTGGGCCCAATGGGCATGTTGGCAACAACAGGGGTGGAATAGTCACGGAGCGTCTTGGCCATGCTTGGAGTACCGGATGGTGTGGGGGTGACTGGTTCTATTGTTAGGAGTAGCAGAAGAAGTGGCACAAGACCATTTCTTCCTTAGGAGTGCCTCCAGATTTTTGATGTAGTTGCTCGGTAGGTCGTAACCGGTCATACACTATCCTATTTTCATCCACAACACTAGAAAACAAGCAAGTTAGCCTACATAAACAATGGCTACCTTACATGCACATTATCATGAATATGTCCTACTAGATTCTTTAATCAATATGCCTTCCCTAGCAACGATGCTAGAAATGCTTGTTGGCATTTCTTAGCTATCATGGAACCGTCTAAATTATAAGAGCACAAGTACAAAAACAATCACCGAAGTGATCAAATTATCATACTTGAGCCCATATAACTCTGGTAGTCCAACGAAATCATAAGGGATTTCAAACCAACCAACATATAAGCCAGGATCATAGTGATTCAACATAACAAGCCACATGTTACATCCATTTCACAATTAGTTCAACATACATTGGAGTTCAACAGAGTTATTACATCTCAAGTTCAAAAGTAGCGGAAGCAAAGTAGTTTGAAACTAACATTCACCCTTATTTCAAATACATGCCAGTACCAAGATCAATTCCAACAAAAGCATTAGAGACAAGATAACTCAAAAGGATGATGTCCATGATCTCACTCCGCCACTACAACATGAGTCATCCAATTCTTGCAGTAGCCATGATATATCACAACCTGCAACAAGTGGGAATAAACCCTGAGTACGAGAATGTACTCAGCTAGACTTACCCGTCATAAACCAGAAATAAAGTGACACCAAGGAGTATGCAAAGATGATATATATAAGTCGCGCTCGCTTGACAACATTTTGCATAAAAGCTTAATAACATGAGTAATCAATTATTTCTTAAGCATCAAGTTAATCATCATTTACCTGTCATCTAGATTAGCACATGTACTATAGCAATCACTTGATTAAGAAGCAAACATTAATAACCATATAAGGTATGATAAGGCTATCATCATCATCATTACTGAATCATTAAGTCATTTAGTGTTTCTACAATGGAGATAAACCCATCAAGTTCTCACTCATCGGGAGAGACGACGACATGAATTGGTTACAACTCAACTGAAGGGGTATTCCTAACACTCACCCGGCAAACTCCACTAAAGGCAGCCGTAGATCACCTTTGGTACAACTCAGGAACCAAGTTCTCGGGTCCGATCAATGCCAGCACTCTCAGGGATTACCCTTCTGCTAGGACGTTTAGGACTTTTAAACACCTGCCCTTGGACTCACACCTATGGTTCCCTTCCGAGACACACTTTATACTTGCGGGGTCCTAGCCTGAGTTGAGCTACTCGGCTTCACGGTCAGACACCCAGGTCCAGCCAGCTAAGTGATAGGCATGCATTCTATATGATTAGGCAAGGCTCCATGCCTCGATCCTTAATCGACATAGACGAGGATAGATCTACACCCAAGACCTCCATACCTTGTTGCTTCACTATCGTCATCCCGCCCGGTCTCATTTCAGATCATTAACACATGATTTTTTTTCACGATAGTAAATATAGCCAACCGTGACCAGATAGATCCCTACATCTCGCAAGTGATAGGAAATCACCCAACTTCTACCGGTCTGAGCATGGCTAAGCATTTACTCGATCTTGAACCTAAATAGGATTCAAGGTATACTTTCTGGGCAAGGATAGGATATATATGCAGCAAGTGTTTCCAACCAACTCCTATAACTTAATGCAACAATACATATAACATATATACCCAATTGATTTCATAAAGTAGGAGGATTATAATGCTCCGGGGCTTGCCTGGGATCTGACACAAGTTAGTGTTTGTTAGAGGACATTCGTTTGGCTAGCATCTCCCCTCCTAGCACTTGTCCAGTCCTTCCATCTTTGGGATAGGTTCAGCAAACACCATCTCGTCCTTCACGTGGTGCATCTAGCGTACCTAGATGAGATGTAAGATGCAAGTGCATGAACACAATGAAGTGCAATAGATAAAGAATCAAAGACAAATCACACTTAGCAACATGAAAAGCAAGGCAAAGTGAAGCAAACACTAAACTGGAATCTACCAAATCCTAGACACACAAGCAGCAGAGTAATTAAATCATAACTGTAGTTCTATAAATACAAATGACATGCAACAAAACATTCTGGAAATCTTATGAGATTGTCCACATTTCATCTTTAGACATCAATGCATGATTCACAAGTTAAGTAGGTCGAAATTACATAATTACAGAAACTGGTCCTAACAAGACAGAGAGCAACCAATCCTATACTCTAACTTCAAACAGCTGTAACTCAAAAAACTACTTAGCCAAATGCCACCAAATTTTAATAGTAACTAGATCATGTAATTCACCACAACTGTGCTATAGATAAAATGCCTAGAAAACATCGTTAACATGGGGTAATTTACATTGTCCTCAGAACTGTCTAGAAACTAATAATTGCAAGAAATAATTATTAACTTATGTTGCAAACATATAATTTGACAAAACCAACTTTATCAATATGTCACACATGACTAATGAACACCAAAAAAATATAATGTCCACCACCAAATAAATTCTTTTAATACATTTATTTATTTATTTGGATAATAAGGTGGTTTAATGAACATACACCAAAAGTACATAGTAAATTATACAAAAAATACAGTAGCTCACCTATCCTATCAATAGTCTACTATACAAATTTTATGCTATTTGAATAAGTATATCAACCTCTATGAAAAAGACAAATTGCTATTACAAGAAATCACGTGAGAGCAAGATAAATCTATAACTCACTCGTACTACACCCAATATTCATGAAATTTTTACCACACATGAAACATCACATGAGTAGCATGTCTCAAAAATTTCACTTCATTTGGAGCCCTAGATCTATAGTTATGAAAAAGACAAATACAACTAGAATTAAAAACCTAACTGTATAAATCAATTTTTACAGCTAAAGCTTTAAACTTAAACATGCCATATTATAGATCCACTGCATAGACAATTTCACAAGAATTCTAAAAAGTTCTCATTTTCTATTTTAGGAATTTTCTACGATTTACTCTAAATTTTCAAACTTTCAGTCGATTTAACACAAATCAGTCCTTACGGCACTATTCACATCAGTCTAGGAGTTCATAGATAGGTCCTTCCCTTTTCTTGAATTTGAATCCGAAGTCCCTGGTTGCGAATCACTGAGGGGGCGCATTGAGCTCGCGGATTCCGGTGCTTCGGCTGCACGTCGACGGCGGGGAAGGGGCCGGCGAGGCACGATGGTATCTGGTGCACCTGCAGGTGGCCTCGGCACGGCCAAAGCTTTCCCGCGGTGGGTTGCCCCCGCGCGCGCGCGGCCGTGGCTGTCATGGCACCAATGGCATCGCTCTACGATGACGAAGAGCGGCTGCGGAGGGGCACGTAGGGGGCAGCGTGACGTGGGGCAGGCGGTGCTTCTGTCGGTTGGGCGCAGGAAGGCTCAGGTGGGAGAACAGTGATGGTGGTGAGCTCAGATGCCTTGGCCATGGTGGACGCGCGTGCGTTCCTACGGTGGAGAGCGAGAAGGACGAGTGGGGGCGAGCAGGGAGGACTAGGGAGCTCGCCGTCCACTTCTAGAGACGCAGGGAGAGGCAGGGCACGCGTCGGCCATGGTGGGGGCGTGACCAGCGCATGGAGGACACATCCATGACATGCGTTGCCCATTGGGGCCTTTCCCCGAACAGGTGGCGGACGACGGAGTGGCCGATGTGGAAGCCGATTTTGGGCCATTTTCGGGCCAAATTGGAGTCTTAGCCCAAAACAAAGTTTGATCTACACCTAAAGCCCTCAAATTTTGGTTAATGGTTCTCAGCCATTAGGGCTCTAGATTAGGAGATAATTAACTCCAAAGTTGACACTGTCAGTGACTTAATGATGTTTAAGCTTCACTCGGTTGGGACTCTGATTACTAGGTCAAACATGGTCAAATTTAAACCAACTTTTGACATGCTGAAAGGTCTTGATGGCTAGAGGGGGGTGAATAGCCTTTTAAAATTTTCTACAAAGACAAGCTAAACAAGTTTATCAATATAACAAATAGCGAGATGCGAGTTTTGCTTAGCCTACGGGGTGTTTGCAAGCCACCTAACCAATTCACAATTCTAGTATATTTGCACTCAACCGCACAAGTCAAACGCACAACTTAGCTTACAACTAAAGCTAACTAGCTACACAAGCTAAGTGCTACACTAACAAGCTAGCAAGGAAACTAAGAAAATAATACAAGAGAGAGATAGGAGGGTATCACCGAGGGGCGAAGCATTGAGCCAACCAATCAATATGATCAAGAGATGAATTTCACAAAACACAACCACCGGGATCGATTAATCACAATAAGAATGATGACACGAAGATTTATCCCGAGGTTCACGTGCTTGCCGGCACGCTAGTCCCCATTGTGTCCCTCTTCATCATGTGGTTCGGTGGCTAATCGGTCACACACCGAGCCTCTCAAAAGGCGCCACAAGAACCTACCAAATGGCAAAAGGTTACAAATGACATGGGCAATCCACTAATGTTGCCTTTGGCACTTCGCCGAGGTAGGCACAAACCCCTCACAATCACCGGAGGTGGCCAAGAACAATCACCAACTCTTGCCAACGCCTCCAAGCTGCTCCAAGCCGTCTAGGTGGCAGCAACCACCAAGAGAAACAAGAATCCCGCAGCAAATCAACCACCAAGTGCCAACTAGATGCAATCTCACAATGCAAATGCACTTGGATCACTCAATCTCACTTCGAATATGCAAAGAAGCAAGAGAGATGAGTGGGAGGGGAGTTGCTTAGCTCAAAGTGCTCACAAGTGTGTCAAAGCATGCAAGAGTGAGAGCTTTGAGCCGACCAACAAGTATTTATAGACGTACCCCTTTGAATATAGCCGTTAGGCACTCGAAATAGCTGCAGTCGCGCTGACCGGACGCGCTAGTCGCACGGACCGGACGCGCGAAGCATGACCGGACGCGCTGGTCCCGTAACGGACCGGACGCGCTGGTCAAGCCTGAGCCGCTCTCCAGAGAACCAGTGACCGGATGCACTGCAGAACTGACTAGACGCTACAGTGCCAGCGTCCGGTTGGAGTCCAGTAAGCTCCCCCAACGACCGGACGCATCCGGTCGACTATGACCGGACGCGCTGCGCGTCTGATCAAAAAGCTGAAATACGTGCACACGCTAAACACTGACCGGACGCGTCCGGTCACCTCTGTGACCTTCGTTTGCCTCCGTTTGATTTACGACTTCCGGCGTAGTGGAAAATAGTCGTTTCAACTCCTCGAAAACGCCTGAATCAACTTGTGTTGGTTACTAAAACATAACCCTTAAGCATATACCTTTGCCTTGATCACGTAGGATTGCGTCCAAATCCAAGTGTGGCCATCATGATCACCATGTCCATCTTGCCACCAACCTTGGAATGTACTAATCCTCATATGCTATATACAACTTACGCATAGGATTAGTACTTAGGCATTGTCACTAATTACCAACACCAAACATAGGACTTTCACATGCTCTCCTTCATGACATTGGCTACAAGTTTTATTTTAGAAGCAAGTCAAGTTTCTTAACAAAATCATGAGAATGCGGCATGCTAATCTAATGACATGGGATTATTTGAAGACTGGACAACAGCAACACATACAAACTTGGTGTCCTTATTTGGCTAGGTTAGAAATTGGACTAGGCTGTGGTGCTTGAACAAAGTTTGTAGTACACAACCTAAACAACAACTTCTATTAAAGGATCAAGGTCTGGATCAGCTTGTGTTGCAAGATATAAAGATCCAAATTAGGGTACCCAAAACTAAAACTCCATTTAGGACTTGGCCAAACCTTGAACCTTGAAAATAGCAGCAGATTCGAACTTTGGTCCACTGTTTGACTTGTTTCCAAGCTAATTCTTAGTATGCTCCAAAAACAAAGTTTGTTCTATCTAACATGGACTTCAACTTTTATTTAAGGTCCAACATCAAAACTTCTATAGAACCTGCAATTCCACTTTGACCAAAGTAGCATCACAATAAAAGCTTAAATTATCCTTTTTGGATCCAGTAAAGCATTTTCTTGGCATTTGCTCAACATGAACCTTTCATGACTTTTGGTGTAGAGTTCATCTAGAGTCATTTGGGCAAGGTTTCAAGGTTTGGTTGATGATCTATAATTCCATCCACTTAATGGTGCAATTCAAACACTTAGTAAATCCATTTAAACAAAGATATGACTTTCATGTGACTTTTTGATTCCAACCTTCATGAAAGTTTTCCAGTGATCACTATAGATGGAGAGTGATGTGAGACACATGAAATAAGTTCCATTAACATCTCCCAAGCATACATTTTGAAAAGGACTGATATGTAAGCAATGGTGCAATATCCAAGTTTATGTTGGGACTCAATTCCATAGGCTTGGCTTTGACATCTTCGTTACCACTTCACATGTCATGTTTGAACTCAAAACCATTGCTTAACTAGTGACAAACACCTGAGGTGTTACATTAGCGTCACCACTAAGAATGGGGTATTACTGAGCAAATCTGAGCAATGGTGCAAGAAATACCGATTAGCAAATCCGAGCATCATTACTAGGTTTGTAACCCCAGAAACGGTGTCATAAGTGCCTTGTTGGTATTACTGAGCAACATCACTAGTGATCAACAATGTCACTAAATAATAGCCTTGATAGTTCCTTAACAATTTTAGATATTTATCCGCAAGCGCACGGAGCTATCATTGTAGCATTTCACTCGGAAGTATTCAGGGTATCATTATTTATATTTTCCCAAAGAAAGACATTTGATTAAGAGTCTAGTATGGATATGAACTTGAATAATAATGCTTGCATGTAACCAATGTTTATAGCAGGAGTAAATACGGTGATTTCAAGATAGTGGACACACACTTGCATTCCGCGAAGGATAAAATAAAGAGAAAGAATAAAAGAATAATCCTAAGTCGAGTAGGCATTGGTCTAGTATAGTCATACAAAGATTAGTCGATGATCACACAAATTACATAATTAGTATTAGGGCTAAGTGTGAACCAGGTCAGGAGGCCACCGAGTACTGGTCTGCCAGTAACCTCATGTGACGATTTAGACTCCTACACCCCAGTCAAACGTGGGGGATTACAAGGGATGGATAGGGCTGTGCCACCTGTCGCCTATCCCTCAACCGTGGAAAGGGACAATGCATTCACCTGTTTCTCCATATCCAAGCATCACGCTTATGTATACAGAAACTACCCAAATCCCCCTGGGTCCTGACCCTACGAATTGAGAAGTAAAGGACTTGGGCACACCTGACGGCACGATGAACCGCCACCTCAACTTTGCTCTAATTCTGATTATATAAGTTATATGAATTGTTAAGAATATAGTTAAGTATGTTATTCTCATGACACATAAACTATAGACTAGTTCGTATATCAAGATCATAACATAATAACTATACTCTAGTTCATAAGTATGACTATAAATGTAAGATGAGAGAATAGCTTTGGAAGAACTCATAATTCTATTCATACCCAAGAGTCACTACTTCCAAGGAGCCAAGCTCTCCAAGGTAGCTTTGCCTTGCTCTAAGACTACTAAAAAGTAAAAGCTACTAGAGTGAGTGAGGTGTGTGAAGCAATGCTCAAGATGGTGTGTCTTGTAGAGGGGGGTACCCCTCTATTTATACAAGGCTCAAGTCAGTGCTAGAGGCTATTCCTGGTGCGAGGATGGGCTCCCACCGCCTTAGCATGGAGGCATGCCACCGCCTATCGAAGGGGTGGCTGAGCACTACTGGTAGGGGGTTAGGCGCCCCTAGGGGTTAGCCATCCCTTGACTGAGCCATCTCACCACCGCCTTCGCGTGGCAAGCTGTAGGCTAGACCTAGATCACAGCCCGATAGTGCTTTGCCCGGTTTACACTAAGTTGGTGGGCGTCTCCCTTGTTCTTTTACACAAATCAGCATCAAAAAATGCCTTTCAATGAATTATTCCATGTATTTGTGTTTGTGACCTGCAAAATAATGTTCTCCGAATACATGTGGAACTTGGTTAATATTAAATGTATATGTATTTTAAGTTTGCCAATTTCTCCTCTTTTTGTGTTCTAATTGGCGGTCGTATTTGATTGGTAAGGACCGACAACACTCATATGTTTGCTTTCTGTATCTTCTCCTTGTTGACAACCAAGTTATCAATTTGGTTCCAAACAAGATGAAGGCATCGAAAGAAAATCAATGCTTTGTATCCATCATTCACATGACTGAGGCCACTAATGTCTAAGCTGGACATGTTGCTACTGATGCCAATGATGATCACTCCCACTTCTTCATTGACATTCTACTTGTGAAAACTAAGGTAGCCTGTTCAAGTTGTGCAGATTTGAGATGAGTCATCCCTGCTATGTTGTGTTCAATGGCAGTGAGCCAGGAGTTTACTACAACTAGGCTGACTGCAATAGACAAGTTCATAGGTTTCGTGGTGCTTGTTATAAAAAGTATGAGTCCTATGAAGAAGGAATTGCTGCCTTCAAGTCAAGAACCAACTCAAATCTAACCTTAGCTCATGATGATGACTTGTATCTTCAAAACCCAACAGCTGCTCCACCCTCTTTGTCCTTCAAAACTATTGTAATTGTAGTCCTCTTAATCTTTATCTGTCTCCTATAGAAGAAGCTCTGACCTCGTGTACTAATTATAAGTGTGATGGTTAGACTTGATTTAGCTAGAATTGTAATGCTTACAACTCCATTAACTGCTACTCTAGTTTGAGTTATATATATCTATGTGGTGCTACTCTAAATTTAGATGAGGTCGAACCATGAAAATTGTTAATGGTTGTTAAAGTTGCACTTTGGTATGAGTTGTGGACTTCACTAATGGATCTTTGTTAGATTATTTTCCTCCTCAGTGATCTCATTACTGAGCAAGCTCTCATCCTACTGCATGCACACTAACGAAATGGAGGCCTCCAATAAGAGGAACGCACTAGCCAGCCTCATGGACAATGTCTTTGTCGAGATCCTCCACCGCCTCTCCGCTCGCTCCTTGTTCTGCTACAAATGTGTCTATCACTCCTGGAAACACCTCATCTCGGACAACCATAAGTGGATGCCCCAAATTGTGGCCGGCTTCTTCTACGATGGAATCTACGACCATCGAAACTTCACCAGCATCACTAGTGTTGTTGATGCAAAAGTGGATCTGCAAACACAAAGGGCTAATACCCGAAATCGATATCCAAAGCGTGCTAGTCGATTTGACCTGTTAATCGACAAGGATGAAGATACGAGCACTTTGGTCCTGACAACAGCGATACGCCCGGAAGTCACGGCCAAGAGGTACTCATGCAGAACTCGAGGATCGTCAAAGGTCGTACTGAAGCTATGCAGCTCGCTGAATCGATGAGAACTCGTGAAAAAGGAAAAATATGCAAATTGACGAAGTCGCCGAAAAGTAAATAGATGCAAATAGGAGTAAAAGTTGGTTTTGATATTGATTGATATATCTCATTACATTGCCCTTCAATCTATATTTATACCCTGATCTACTGAAACATAACCAAATACGACTAGGACACCAAGTCCACATCTAAGGAAACACATGACTCTTATACAAATCAGACTCTAACAAACATAGAAAAGGAAATCAACTCCTATCTATTTCCTTGTCCGCCTTAATTACGATGGAATTCTCACCGACCTCCTTTCCATCGGCATACTTCCTGTTTCATCGGCAGCAGCCTTCAAGCCTCCCTTCATCGGCATCGGCAATAACATCTTCAACCTTAGCAACGCCTGAGTCTAAATCAACCTTTCCATCGGTCACCACCATTCATCGGCAACCTTCTTCACAAGCTGATTTTCATCGGTCGTCAGTATATACAGTAACTCTTCTCCTGTCGATTAGCCCACTCTAACCATCTTGACACATGCCAAAAAACGGTGTCAACACATGCCCCCCAATTTTAGAGTATAAAACATTGATGCTCTGAAATTTACTCCAGAGAATGCTTGCCTTCGCCCATTTATCTTAACCCATTCTCCAAGCATAACATAATTTGTTACTGAATCTAATCAAATCTAGTTTTGATTCACGCACCTCAGTAAATATCGCACAATTTCCAACCATTCTTGCCCCGATTATGGTTAAGATACCGAAACAATAACCCATCGGCAAGATCTTAACATAATAACGCTGCCATTTTTAGAACTAAAATATCTTGTACCGAGATCTCTTCCAAGTCATGATTACTTGCCATCAAATCTTCTATATAATCCCTTAATTATCGTGCGAACAATTACCATATCCATCTGAACCACCTCGACCCACACGCGCGTAGCATAGAAATAAGTCCAGAATACCCCTACTCCAAGCGGCCTATAAATAGATTTCTCTGGAACGCTCGTCTTCTACCCTCAAACTCCAACCTTTGGCATTCTCTCTTTCCGGCGACGACTCCGACGAACAAACACACGACCTCAATCCAATAAGAACTCCTTCCAGCGTCAACCTCAAGTCCCCAGTCTGTGCCCTCCTCCTCAGAGCAATGGCGATCAACTTCGACGTCTCTGCGGTTCGTTCCACTTCCGTTACTTTTACCTTGATTCCTTTGGTCTTTGTGAGTTCATACAGTTGGTAATTTTTCCTCTTTTTTCTATTCTTTTGATCCTCCAAACTTAGGAACTACACAACAAATTGGTTATTCCAACCGATCAACCGCACTTCCAATGCCTAGGTCCAATGGGCAGCCCAGATCCAACTGACTTAATCAACGCAGAGGTTAACAGAATTCCCTTTAGAGCCCAGAACTTTTCTCTGAATCTATGGAAAGACACATTCTGATCCTGGCCCAAAACCACCAAAGGGTGGAAAGATTGGTATTTGAGGGTAAATGGATCGATGAAGGTGTACTGGGCAGAACGGAAGATAGACCAATGCATTAGGCTATCTATTGCCGATATACAGAAAAATGAGTCAATGATGATTGTTGCTGCTTATTTTTTGTCATACACAACAAACACCTTCATATTTGGACATGGCCCAGCCACCCCCACTCTTGCCGATATATACATGCTTACCGGCTTGGATATCTCAACTGCCGATGAGGGCTCCATCTATGGCAGAAAAGCTAAACATAGAGTGAATACCCGCAACATCGGTGGCTGGACAGGATACATTCAAGAATACCGAAGGACCGGGATAGTTAACCAGAGGGAACACGCCACATTCTTGAATATGTGGTTAGAAAAATTTATCTTCTATGGTCGATCGGTAGGACCAACCAACGCCTTCCTCCCCATGGCTGAACTCTTGGCCAATGGTGTAAGGTTCTCTCTTGGCCGATACCTTCTGAGCTCCACCTATCATCTCCTTCACCAAGTGTCTCAGAAACTTTTGCTTGGCAAACCCATCGGCAATTTAGGAGGCCCATGGTGGTTTATCAACATGTGGCTAAATGTCCATATGCACAAACGCCTGCAATGGGACTTCTTCGCCCAAGAGTTCCCACGAGAAATTGCCGAAGACTACGTCCTTGGAGATGAGGAATCGGCAACACGCTCACCTCTCAATTTTGGTGAAGCCATAATTGTCCTCCCTGGAACAGAAGCCAATGAAGATCAGATCGGTAGATTCTTCCAAAACTTCTATAATGGTCTTTCTCGTATAGGGCTTGGGTACCCTATATTGATGAAGAAAACAAGTTCCCCCTTCTCTTCAACTTTGTCGATGACGACCTGAACCAGGATAATGAGCTCATGATGGCCATCATTACTCCTAGGGCAATCCCAGTGAACACATTTGGTAGCGGGAAAAATACCAATACCACTTATGAGTTTTACAATCCATCAGCAGTATCCCGTCAATTGGCTTTTGGGTAACTGCGAATCAAACTCTGCTTTGCCGATGTGATCAAACCTAGAGAAACAATCACCAGTGGAACAAAATGGAGCAGGGTAGTGAGACTTTCCCCCGATGCTAATATTACAGACGTCGATCTTTCCATCTGGTCACCAGCATCTTTCATCACTGAATCATATAAGCAATGGTGGCAAGAATGGAGGGAACAACTATTTGCAACATCCGCCCACACATATCGGCACATGATTGACCCTGAATACGCCATTCCCGATGATGCAGTAAATTTCTTTTAACTCCCTTCTATTTTTTTCCTTTCATATATCAGTAGCTAACTTTCTCGTGACAGGTCGACGACCCAGTACCATCTGAGTAAGAGTGGAAAACCCTTCGACCTTCGACCTATTTTCCCAATATCACCGATTGGCTACAACGCCCCCACCCTAGCTGCTTTAACTCACCAGAGGACCTGTGCCAAGACTATCACCACCAAATCAAAACTGGCTACAGCTAGGGCTACTCCATTGGCTGCTGCTACAAGCCTAATTAAGGCATTTAAGGTAATAACCCTGTTTATTTCTACTCATACCGATCACAAACTATATTAACATTAACCATCAGGGTGTAAGAGCCGCTGCTGGATCGTCATCGGCAATTCCTCCAACATCAAGCATCACTACCTCTAGCCAGCCTTCAGAGGTATTCCTTTAACTTTACATTTTATCTGTTTAAACATCAAATCTTACACTTGTTTTGCAGCAACAAATGGGTACATCGGCAAGCATACCAAGTGCTCAAGTTCCGCAATCAACAAGTGCCGATGCCCCCCAGCCAACCGTTGCTGAGACCCAAGCAAAGCGCAAAGCTTTAACAGATGCCGAGGCTCAGCAAAAGCCAGCCAGTTGATGTAGCTGAGCAAGTTAACCCTCCTGTATAGAATATACCATCGGCCATCATACCCCAAGGGCCAACCACTGATGAAGTCACAGAAGATATCCCATCGGCAAGCTCTGCCGATCCTCCACACGGCACCCTCCATGCTGCTCCTTCTAGCCAAACACAGGAAAGCGCCTTGAAGCAAGTAAGCCGATTGACCTAGTCGATTTATAATATTCATATCTATCCTTAACTGACTTCCTTTCTTCTTCCCAGGAACATGACTCTCCCAACAGCTTATTTTCCTTCACTATCGATGTTTCCGATGATGATGGAGAAGAAGCAAGCTCTTCCCTGGCACTAGGAACAATATCGGCAGAAATCTACGCCAAGTTAGAAGCTCTCCTGGATTTGTTACAACAGGATACTGCTCAATTGGTGAATGATTCAGATCCTGCAAAGGCCATTTTCAAAACAATCCGTGGCCAAGTTCCTGCCGATATTGAAGAAACCCTCTTCCCAGCAGTCCATCTAGAGAGCCGACAATTGCAATATCAACGGGCTGCTCACTGTATTACCGATAGAGCAGCTCAAGCCCAGCTCAAGGAAGAGATGCTGCAGCTAAAACAGATTGCCGATGACAAGCACAAGAGTATCAGCAACTTGCAGACCTCGGGTGCCGATCTTAAGCAGAAAATTTTGGATCTATCGGTAAAGAGGACAGCTCTACTAGCTGAATTGGAGGAAGTTGAAACAGCCCTAACTCATGCCAGACAAGAAGAGAGCCAGCTTCCCGATGCCATCAAGGCCCTTTAGCAAGAAAGAGACGTCCAAGCTCGCAAAGCCTTGGCCATGAAGAAGAAACTTAAGCCTGTGGAGGGTGTTGCCGATGAAGACATCAAAGAAATGAAGGAAGCCGACCAAATTCGCCTGCGCGTGATATCAGCTATCCAATCCTTGTTAAACTTGTAAATCTTGTTTATTGCATTGGCAATTTATGAGACATCAACATCCCTGTATAATTCTAGCCGATAGGACTGTTATCGACACTTATACTTTTATGCATCCATCCAGATACTGGGGTAATATTTCTTTAAATATTTTTCATTTAATGCTCTGGGAAACACAACCCCTTCGAGGGTTTCGAGAATATATGCGTTACCAGGAACAGATTAATTTACCCGATATGGACCCTCCCAATTAGGAGACCACTTTCCAAACTTTGAACTTTTAGTCTCAATCGGTAAAATCAACTTCTAGACCAGATCTCCATCAGCAAACTCCTTTATCTTTACCTTCTTGTCATACCATCTGGCTACTCTTTTATTATTCTCTTCGATGCTAACTAAAGCCCTTAACCGATGACCTGCCACATCTTCCAACTCATCCTTCATAAGAGTATCATAGTCATCGGCTGTTAGTTGATCTTGAGAATGTATTCGCCTAGAGCCAATTTTAATCTCCCAAGGCAACACTACGTCGTGTCCATATACTAACTGATAAGGCATTACCTTGGTTGCACCATGACACGACATCCGATATGACCACAAGGCTTCGTTTAATACTGTATGCCACCTCTTAGGATTTTCTTTAATTTTGCGCTTAATGAGCTTGATAATCCCTTTGTTAGAAGCCTCAGCCTGACCATTAGCTTGAGCATAATATGGAGAAGAATTTAAAACTTTAATTCCCATACCTACAGCAAACTCATCAAATTCTCCCGATGTAAACATAGTACCCTGATCGGTAGTGATAGTTTGAGGAATACCAAATCGGTAAACAATATGCTCTTGCACAAAATTGATCATATTAGCCGATGTCACCTTTTTCAAAGGAATTGCCTCAACCCATTTTGTGAAATAATCGGTAGCAACCAGAATAAATTTATGTCCTTTACTCGATGGCGGATAAATCTGACCGATGAGATCGATAGCCCATCCCCGGAACGGCCAAGGTTTAATTATAGGGTTCATAGCTGATGCAGGCGCTCTTTGAATATTACCAAACTTTTGACACCCCTGACATCCTTTAAAATATTTAAAACAATCTTTAAGAATAGTCGGCCAATAGTATCCATTCCTTCTGATCATCCACTTCATCTTGAAAGCCGATTGATGTGCTCCACACACTCCTTCATGAATTTCACCCATCAAGCTTTTTGATTCATCACTGCTAACACATCTGAGTAAAACTCCATCTATGGTTCGATAATATAATTCATCATCAAGGAGCACATACTTGGTAGCTTGGAATCTAACTTAGCACTAATAAAAGTAGGTCTTGGCCTATCACCATCACCAATATCTACTTCTACTAAATCATCAGCCGATGTGAACCCTTGACCTAATTTTCCATCATCGGCAAACCTATCCATTAAAACTCTTCTTCAGAACCGACTGCTTGGATCGGTGGAATTTCATAATCGGCAACTTTGAGGAACTTTTTTTCTCAAACTTCTCCTGATATGCATTTGGTTCGTTCATAAGTATCTGATTCTGCCGATGCGATGATATAAGAAGAATCATCAGGAATAACCTCAATTTTATCCCTAATCCATTGTACGAGGCATTGATGCATTGTAGAAGGAACACAACAATTAGCATGAATCCAGTCCCTACCTAGAAGCAGATTATATGCACCCTTGCCATTAATAACAAAGAATGTTGTCGGTAAGGTTTTGCTGCCGATGGTCAACTCAACGCATACTGCCCCTTTAGCCGGTGTCACATTGCCTTCAAAATCCATCAGTATCATATCGGTTTTGGTTAAGTCTTGATCTCCCTTACCAAGTTTCCAATATATCACATAAGGCATAATATTAATTGCAGCCCCTCCATCGATAAGTATCTTGGATACAGGCTGCCCATCAACTCTGCCTTTCACAAACAAAGCCTTAAGATGCTGTCTCTCGTCATCGTTAGGTTTCTCAAAAACAATCATCATTGGATCTAGCGTCAACTAAGCTACTTGATCAGAGAAAACAACTTCTTCCTCATTATCAGATAGTGCCAAAAACTCCATCGGCAACATAAATATCATATTAACATCTACCGATGGGCCCTTATTTTTGTGTTTCACTTGTCACTGCTGATTGCCAGATCTCTCATTGGAGGAATTTTTCTCTCGGTATAGGTCCTCCTGACGCTCACGCTGCATCCTCCTTTTCTGTGTCCTTGTCAAACCCTCTGGGCACCATTGAGGGAGCTTAGTTTTCCAAACCGGCTGATAACAGGTCCCAATTGATTCTACATGATGTATATTAGGATCCCTGTAAAATATTTCTTCATCGAGAACTCTTGCGTTTGCCATCTCTTCAAGCTCCTCTTGATTCCTTGGAAAGTATCCAGCGCGTTTACCAAGCCTCTCATGTACACTAAGTCTGCTCCCCAGCCGATCATGCACTGATCCTCTACCTCTGATTGGCTCATTGATAGATAAACCCTAATTGCCAGGTTGAAACCTCCTTTCTGACCGATTAACTCTATAATAACCATTGCACTCCAGGCAATTTTCAATAGTAGGTAATTTAATACCTTCTTCCCAACAATGGATGAAAAACGGACACCTCCAATGATCCTTATGCCGATACCACTCTTCTCGGCGTTTCTCTTCTTGTTGCTGTCGATATCGGTCCCTTCGCTGACGCCAACCCTCCTGCTGCCTTTGATGGGTAATCACAATGCCAGATCGAGGGGGTTTTCTGGAACTACTACTTTCTCCCAGTAGCCCTTACTTTTTGCATCATCGGTAGTTATCCGATGTTGGGGTTCCACTGATGCATTTTTCTCAGTAGCTTCTGATGTCAACACCTTGGTCTTACCTTTGGCATCCAACATATTTGCTGGAAAAGGGTGTTGATCAATTTTCATCGGCTTCTGGGTCTTGGAATTACCAAACTTAATTCACCCAAATTCAATAGCTAATTGTAATTGTTGCCTGAACACTTTGCACTCATTTGTACTGTGTGAAGTTGCATTGTGCCATTTGCAGTACAAAATTTTCTTCAACTCTTCTGCCGATGGGATCACATGATTAGGTGACAGCTTAATCTGGCCCTCTTGAAGCAGAAGATCAAATATCTTGTCAGCCTTGGTGATATCAAAAGTAAACTTCTCTGGATCTTTCTGACCAAAGGGATAAGATATCGGTTTTTTATTCTTAACCCACTCAGCTAAACCGATAACTGGTTCTTCATCTGAATCAGAATCTTCTACCTCTCCGACAAATGAAACCTTCTTGCTCCAATTCTTTTTAGGTTCAAAAACCCTAGTATCTTGATCAGAGATCCTTTGCACGAGATGACTCAGGCTTTCAAACTCCTAAGAAGCATATCTGTCCTTAAGGTGTGGCAATAATCCTTAGAAAGCCAGATCGGCAAGCTACCGATTATCCAGCACCAGGCTATAGCACTTATTTTTTACATCTCGTAGCCTTTGTACAAAGCTTTCTACCGATTCATCATTACGCTGTCTCAATTTTAGCAAATCGGTAAGCTTCTTTTCATAGATTCCAGCAAAGAAATATTTATGAAATTGCTTTTCTAGATCAGCCCAAGTAATAATAGAATTTGGTGGTAATGAAATAAACCATGTGAGTGCCGATCCAAACAAAGATGATGAAAATAATCAAACTCTTAATTCATCTCTGCTAGCTGCCTCTCCACATTGAATAATGAAACGATTAACATGTTCCATAGTTGATGTATCATCTTGCCCAGAGAACTTAATGAAATCTGGTACCTTGTACCGATTTGGGAGAGGAATTAAATCATATGTCGAAGGGTATGGAGTCCGATAAGAATAAGTATTGACCTTGGGCTTTATCCCAAACTGATCCTTCATAATTTCTGCTATCTTATCGGCCCAAAAAGCATCAGCCTCTTGTTGACGAGCTGGCTAAATTTCTACAGGAGGTACCTGTTGATATCCCTCCGCGTATCTTTGTGGCCCACGATCTCCAGCAATCGGCATATTTGCCGTTACTTGTGGTCCATTAACCTGCTGGAAAGGATTCATCGGCTGAACTGCCGATGCTTGATTCTGAAAACCAGCTTGCATATGACCTTGATGAATTCCCGCAACCTGCTGATTTTGCTGAACTATATATTGAACAGGCAACTGTCCTGACCAACCATTATTAGAATTCATCGGTACAAAATTTGCCGATGGATGGTAATTTGCTGATATTGTTGGATAATTATAACTAGCTTGAGGCATGAACTGGACTCCAGGTTGACTCATAGTAGGAGCCTTCTGTTGCATCGTTAGTAAGCTTGCCGATGGACTTGAATTAGATGTTTGAACCAAAGGCATCTGGAAACCTCATGGAGTTGGTTGCACAGTAGTTGCTGTGGCATATTGAGGCACTTGAGCCATCGGCGAAACAGCCGATGGTATAGGAGCTTTTCCTGCTGCATCAAACACTTGAGGTAACCTAGGGTTGAAAGCAGATGACTCTGGAGGCATACCATATCCCCACCAATTAGCAGGAATCTGGCTATTCTGTGACACGGGGCCTGACAAAGCTGATGCCGATAGATCTGTATTAAGCTGAACTCGTCCTCCTAATAGTACCGAGTCTGATCGTATCAGTGTAGATTGCATATTAGGTAAGCCTGCTGATACTGGAGGGGAAGTAACCTCTGTACCCACAACGGCCGAGGGAGCCGATGGAGTATTGACAGATGTCGGCTCTGGTTGGTGATAGGCAGGCCCAACGTAATGCGGTGACGCTTGCCCTTCTTTGAGAGTTTGAACCACAACATTATGAACAGCATTGGACAACACATTGGAGTGATTAATCAAAGCATGATTTACTGTAGAATTAACCATCTCTTGAAGTTTACTCGGATTGGAGTCAAAGGTAACTTGCCGAGGCAACGGCAAATCTTGCTTCTGGATGACTTGTCCGCTCTTGTTCAAGCTGAATGATTTCAGGCAAAGCTGTCTGTATTCTTCTATAGCCTTTTCCATAGCCTCCTTCTGCTCTTCCTTAAGATCTTCTTCTGATACCACGATGATGTTCCCCGCATCGATGTCAGGATTAAACATATTGATCAGATTGGTCCCACCGAGCATGCCAAAAGATGTGTTGATGCAAAAGTGGATCTGCAAACACAAAGGGCTAATACCCGAAATCGATATCTAAAGCGTGCCAGTCGATTTGACCTGTTAATCGACAAGGATGAAGATACGAGCACTTTGGTCCTGACAATAGTGATACACCCGGAAGTCACGGCCAAGAGGTACTCACGCGAAACTCGAGGATCGTCAAAGGTCGCACTGAAGCGATCTAGCTTGCCGAATCGATGAGAACTCATGAAAAAGGAAAAATATGCAAATTGACGAAGTCGCCGAAAAGTAAATAGATGCAAATAGGAGTAAAAGTTGGTTTTGATATTGATTGATATATCTCATTACATTGCCCTTCAATCTATATTTATACCCTGATCTACTGAAACATAACCAAATACGACTAGGACACCAAGTCCACATCTAAGGAAACATATGACTCTTATACAAATCAGACTCTAACAAACATAAAAAAGGAAATCAACTCCTATCTATTTCCTTGTCCGCCTTAATTACGATGGAATTCTCACCGACCTCCTTTCCATCGGCATACTTCCTGTTTCATCGGCAGCAGCCTTCAAGCCTCCCTTCATCAGCATCGGCAATAACATCTTCAACCTTAGCAACGCCTGAGTCTAAATCAACCTTTCCATTGGTCACCACCATTCATCGGCAACCTTCTTCACAAGCTGATTTTCATCGGCCGTCAGTATATACAGTAACTCTTCTCCTGCCGATTAGCCCACTCTAACCATCTTGACACGTGCCAAAAAACGGTGTCAACAGGTGTTTACCCCTCCTTGTCCTTCTTGCCCATCACCATGAACAATGTAGCTGCCTCAGATTGCTACACTACCTCATCCTATGCTGGTGCCTTGGGGCTGATGGATACCACTATGTTGTCTGCAATCCGGGAACCCAGAAGTTGAAGGTTCTATTGCCTAGAATCCATTCTATTGGTGAGGCTCAATTAGGGTTCGATCTGACAACCTCCTCGCACTTCCTTGTGTTTGAATATATGGAGGAGGATGGTCAGTGTGTGGGTGTGGAGATCTACTCATCTAAAACTGTAGCATGGATCTTTAAGGAATCTAAATGGGCCGAGGAGGCTGAGTGGACATTTTCAAAATCAGCAACTGTGTTTCTTAACGGTTGTCTGCACTATATTGGGTTCTACAAGGGTTACCGTCATATACTTGCTATGGATATGGAGGGAAAGGCATGGAGGAAAATTCCTAACAGGCCATGTGGTTTTTCACGCTCCATCCATCAAGCTTAGTGTCATTTGTGTCAATGTACTGTTGGTGGTCGTAATATGTCCAAGCTTTCAATCTGGATCCTTGAAGACTATGGTACTAATAATAAATTGATATTGAAGCATACTATTAGCATGCGTAAGTTGTTTGGAAAGACTAAGAAACAAATGGGTTACTTTGATTTTGAGTCATGCTACACAGCGGTTATAGTTCACCTAGAATGGAATTTAGTTTTCTTTGTTGGGGTTGGGGTGGAAAGAGCCGTCATCGCATATAACATGGATAGCAGAAAGGTTCATGTCATCCCTACACATTACATTCCGTATGGTAGACGTGACATCCTGCCAGAAATCATTAGCAGACCTTACTATCTTGCCTATGATCCCTTATTCTTGGAGTTGGAGTCATTAGCAAAGTAGTAAATAAAGTTACATTTGATGCATCTCTCTGTCATGATATGTTTAAATGGATCAATGTTGTTTGTTTGATTGTCTATGGACATGTTAATTTCCTCTTGGATGAATGCTATCATTATTTTGCAGCAACTTTAACTTATTTGTAATGTAAGCTAAGGTCTGTGTAGTGTGTCAGATGCGTTCAAACCTACAGAGGTCGAACTTTCTTGCATGTGCAGTAACATTTCAACACCAATGGCTCCTCTTTGTTCCCAAAACAAAAACCAATGGCTCCTCTGTAGTAGTGATATATTAATTATCGTGATCTCTTTCGCAATTCCGTTTATTTTCCTTCCTTCCTCAAGCCCTCCCATTCCCACTACAGATCCAAAATCGCCAGGAATGTGTGGTTGCCTTCTTCAAACCTACTTTACTCTTAGCCACCGCCATGGTGAAGGGTGAGCCTTCTATGAAGCATGCACGGGAGGGGGATGACGCTGTGCCCGTGGTGAAGGAGGATGATGTCGTGCCCGTGGTGAATCAAGATGATGCTTTGGTGATAGAGACGATTGGGCCATTGGCATCATGAGTAAGGCTTTCTTGAAGATCAGGCATGTGCTACAAAACACCGGTCTTGGCACCCTCAACCTGCCTCAGGAGGAAAAGGTGAGCAATTACGTCTTCATTTTTTACCAACTCGTCGATGTCCTAGAAGAACTGCCAGCCTACCTAAACAAGAATCGCATGAACAACATGGAGTACATCCTTGCTTGCTACCAGAGCCGAATGGATGGCTTTGACACTAGCATCGCAACGTAGGGAATCAGCACCACCCACAACACCAAGAAGCATTGGCGTAACTTGGTTCATGCCGATGCTGAGCAGGTGGCCAACTACATCACTGCTAACGAGCAAAAGGGCCTCATGGCTATAGAGGAGGAGGACGACGACGTTGATACCAACAATGAGGACGAGGATGAGGACAGTGATACCGACGACGAGTAAATAAAGTTCCATTTGATGTATCTCACGTTGCATTTGATGTATCTTCCTTATGTTGGGAGTATGGATGATGTTGTTACTCTTCCTTATGTATCTTCCCTTGCATTTTATGTCAGATGTGTTCAAATATACAAAGGTTTTGATTTGTGAGTATGATTTGCATGTCTATATTTACTTTTGTTAAACTTTGTATTAGGTGGGTTAAACTCTGTTGAGCATGGTGTAGATTAGGTCATTTGGTCAATTGGTAGCCAATTTCTAGTCCCTGTTAGTTGGTTTTGCCTGTAGGTTTCTTTCTAGTATTTTTCTGAGCTGTAGTATGGTAGACATGCATAACAGAATTCATCCGATCAAGTCTCACGTCGATGTAATGCCTAACAGAGGAGCCACATAGCTATTCAAATTTTACAGCACACGCAAGAAAGTCCGAGCATCGTAAATTTGATTGGGCCAGACACATCTCATGTTATATAGGGAACCTATTTCATATGAATACATTCGTTGAATCCCTAAAGGAAACAAATAAAATTGAAACTAGTTACATGTCTGGCCCATTCAAATTTATGCTGCTCGGACTATCAGACGAGCAAATGGCTTACAAGAAACAGGTAAATGTCATTTCATCGTATATATTAGAGGGACGTGGTCGGGGAAAGTTGTGATCCTTTGTTGTAGAGTACACATCCTTGGTATGGTAACTAGTTGCCATCTGTAAGCATGATTTCGGTTAGTGTTAATCAACGGAAGGGAAAAGCCGTTCATGACTGCTACTACTACTGATACAAATGTTGTGACCGAGTACACTCCATACGCAATATTTTTACTCATTGATCTATACTGTATAGTGTCTGACGAGATTAAATGTGTTGTATTTGGACTTTCTTGAAAGCGCAGTAAAATATGAGAATGAAGCGAATGCGGTAGGAAAGCTGGACATAAGAAGTGAATCGAGAAAAAGAGCTTTTGACCACCATGACACGCCTGAGACTTGAATGCCTGGTGCGGTTGTGATAGGTCTTTTCTATACTTATTTCACTCCAATCAAGCAGTCACGGTAGTCAAGGGGTAGACTGATTGCTACGACACTCTACTGTCTTATGAGATCAAATATGCAGCGGCCAGACTTTCTTAGGTTCACATAAAAGTCAACAACTTTGGCTCCTTCATTCTGTATTAGATCGAGGCGAGACTTGTTCGGATGAACTCCTCGCTGTATGGTTCTTTCAAGTTCAACAAATTTTATCAAAGACACGAGTTGGCTTTAACAAAGAGAAAATGCACTCATGATTGTTTAGCAAATTAAGTTTTAGATCAACGACAACCAGAAAGAAATCTGTAGCGAAAAGAAACCAGCTACAAAATGACCAAACGACCTGAGCTACACCACACCCAACATAGTTTAACCCACCTAATACAAAGTGCAGCAAAAGTTCACACAGACATGCACGCAAATAAGAGTTCACATATTTACAAGGGCATCCCACAGATCAAACCTACTGATGACTACTAGTACTATTGGTACGTCCCACAGATCAAGGGTTGAGGCGGGTGTGCAGGATCTCGTCCACGTCTACCTTCGCTAATATGGCTGGCTCAAAACTCTCGACCAAATCGATGATGTCATCGTCCATCGATTCTGGTGGAAAACCCTGCTTCACCACCCGAACGTTCATCGTTGTGCCAATCTGAAGCTGGGCAGTAGCCAACACCGCGGCAACCCCTTGATGAACAGTCTCGGTCACCATGGCACGATGGTGGGCTAGCAGGGCTCGGAATGGCTCCTAGGCGAACAGATCATCCACGAGGAAGCCCGCGTTACGAGCAGCTTGCATGCATTGCTGCAGGGTCGCGATCCATGTCCTCAATTCTACAAGAAGGTTCATCATGTTATGGCCATGCTCCATGAGGATCTCCTAGTCGACTTGCACCTTGGAAAACTCAGTCAAGGAAGCTTGAAGTGCATCACGTGAGGCATCCAACTCACCATGTAGCATCTCGGTGTTCAGCCTGGTCGCTGACAAAACCGCTTGGACCTCGTGGTAATCCTTCAATAATTGATGGTAGTCTATGTTGTCTGAGGATTCACGCTCTTATGATGATTTGCCCACTTTAGAACCAGAGGACTGTGCGAGGACAGAGGGGCTTGGCGGCAGCAAGTGATGACGAGATGACTCTCTGGCACCATCGGGGGAATGCCCCAAGATCGAGGATGGCACCACCATGGAGGACGTGTTGCACAATGCAAGCCAAGTTCAAGACCATATAAGTTAAGGGGGAGGGTGATCTGATTGAGAAGGCAAATGACTTTTACTAAACTGACCGCCGTAGATGGCTCGGAATCGCGGGCAGCTGCCTCCATCGGGGGATGCCTCGCGGGGCTGCTTTTCTGAGCATGATCATGAACAAAGAACTAGGCTCTAGGGCCAATGAGGCTCGGGACGCTGTCTCGCCCACGTTCACCTGTTGAGATAGTAGGCAAATTCTAAATACTAGTTAAATTAAACAGCATGAACACAAATACTAGTGTGAGCATTGCTCGCATTCTCTAGTTAAATGAAGATAAAACAATATGAACAGTGGTACGGTGATGATCCACCTCCAAAGGGGAACTGGTGGGTGAGAGACCATGCCAACGAGAGGTCTATCTGTCGATGGAGTATTGTTGGCATGGAAGGCCTCCCCATCGACAGATGACCTCATTGGCTCTGCCATGGTCTTGGCAGGAGGCATCCATGGAGCGCAGTAGGATGGAAGGCAAAAGCTTTGGGATGGAATCAGACGCTTTAGAGAGAAAAGACAGCAGGTGTATAACCTTCCCTCTCACCCCTTGTCTCTGCTCCTATAGTTTGGGGGTTGTCGACCACCCCATGACTGAGACGTTTGCATGGGTGGGCAGTGGGGCTTTGCACGGGCCAGAAGGCGACGTCCCCTATTGTAATAGGCTACTAATGCCATCCACTCACACGCGCCTACCCGGGAATGCAGGAGCACGTCATTAGGGTAGTCAAAGATTTTAGACAGTCAGACCTTCTGTGATCCTATGAAGTATAAAAATTCTGAATAAAATAATCTTTGATGCATGGTTCTTGCAAGTTCAACAAATCTTATCAAATACACGAAAATAAGATGATTTGGGTTCAACATAGATCAAAGCCACTCATGACTACTACTAGAACTGATACAAATTAACCGAGTGCACTCTGTGGGTAATAGTTTTACTCACAGCTCTGTATTGTATAGTGTCCGACAAGATGAAATGTGTCGCATTGGACTTTCTTACAAGCACAGTAAAATATTAGAGTGAAGTGAATACTGCAAGAAAGCTGAACACATGAAGTGAATCGAGAAAAAGAGCTTCTGACACGGTTGAGACTTGAATGTCTAGTGCAATTGTGATAGGTCTTTTTTGTACTTATTTGATTCCAATCCAAGTAGTCAAGGGGTAGACTAAAGAGTGAAGAGTGAGATGTATCTAGCTCGGTCAGATTTGGTCTATCATCGGTAAAGTCACCGTGAGTTAATTCCCAACTACTTGCATCACCATTACTTGCACTTCTCCATCTTCGGCTAGCCTATTTAACCTGGGTCTAGATGCACCTGTTGAGCTCAATCCACACACTCTTGAATCCACACACTCATGAGGCAATCATCTTTCTTCATCACCTAGAGGTGCTTAGTCTCCCCCCTTTCTGCTATCACGGCCTGGAGCCCGTGAGAGGTTCAAGTTGGAGATAAAGCCCCTCACAGGGATGCTAGTGTTTGGAGAAGGCCTTCAAGATTGGGTGCTTTAGATTCCATAATCTTATTGCATTTGAGCATTGAGATGCAGATCTGCATCCTTCAGTCCTCAGAGGTAGAAAGATTATGGAATATAAAGCACCTCACTGAGATGCTGGTGCAAGTTTTGCGAGGTGCTCCTTCTCCATCCTTTGCGAGGTGCTGCCGTTGAATAGGAGCTTAACCTTGATGATTGCATATCTTCTTGCAGATCTTGTGTTAACAGAAGATCTATAATCATCTGGTTCTCTCCTATTCTAGGACTCCATACTCAATTAGGGTGCTTCAAGTTTACTAGGTGCTCGTTCTTCAAGATTGGGTGCTTAGAGCATCTCCAAGCATTCTGCCAGAGTTCATTAGTAGACCTTACTATCTTCCCTATGTTCCCTTGTTCTTCAAAAATTAGCAGAAGGATAAACAAAGCACACCTCCTGCGCTGGGGCCACCCAGAGGTCCTCATGACTAGTCCAACGGCAACACGCAGGCCATCGTGCTCTTCGCTCTCCTTCTGGAGGGTGCCCTTCACCTCAGCGAGCTCTGTCTCTAGGCCACGGCTCTTCAACACATCTGTCATGAGCTTGTCATCGAGACCTGCTCAAATCACACAGCAACCATGTAAGGACACCAACGGTCGATTCTAGGAAGAAAGCCAATGAGGCAAACCAGAGTCTCACCTTTCACTTGCTCCTGGAGTTTGCGTGCCTCTTCACGCTACTGGACCACCTCGGCCTCTAGGGTCTAGATCCTTGCTCGGCAACCTGTTCGGTGAGCATGGCAGACATGTTCTTGGCCTCTATCTTTGACTCCCTCTCCTGCTCAACCTCGCCTAGGAGATCACTGATCCATTGATGGACATCGGCATGTTCCTACCGGAGCCTCGCCATGGTTTGAAGCAGCTCATCCCACTCCTTCCGAATTCGCTCAGTTTTCGTGGCATCCAGGTGCGCCCTCTCGGCCAGAACCGCGAACTTCTTCTTGGCCTCGTTGGCATGCCAACGAGCATCCGCCTTCCTAATTCAAAGGTTGGCCACCTTGCCAGTAGGAGCAAGCTCGGCCACCTTTTGACGAGTAACATTAAGCACTCGGTCAGCCATCCGCACAGATGCACCTCTTCAGCAAGGCGGTCCCAAGCAACCTTCTGGCCATGGAGGAACTAGGATTTCTCCTAGCTGTGCGCCATAAGAGACTGTAGAAAAACATGAGTTAGAAGAACAATAGGAGGAAATCAAGGCTAGAAGTGCAGACATGTCGTACCTGGACAGTCGGGTTGATGACGTTGCGCAGCGACCCTAGCGCCATGGTCAGAGTGCGGACCGCAATCTTGACCACCGTGTTGACTCTCTCCTAGTCCCTCACTTCATGGCATCATCAAGGGTGAAGAGTGTCGCCCCTGGGTTTCATCGGTCAGCCCACCAGAGCGCGGGTCCTCCCCGCACGTGCGGGTCGCTGCCCACACAGACCAGAGCCTGGAATGACCCAACATTGGCCCCAAGCAACACTGACCCCTCCTGCTAAACTGCCTCCTCCGGAACACCCCTCCGATGGTAGAATCGACAAGAGGTGCGAACGCAGAGGCTTGTCCCGTCATCACAACCATCAGGGATGCCTCAGATGCGTCCCCCCTCCATCTGCTCCATCGCGAACGTGGCCACCTAAGAGGGCGGTGGCCCCAATCATGCTATTTGCGTCAATGTTGACATTAATTAACGTAATCGCTAAATAGCAATGACGCTAAAAATGCATGGTAATAAATTAGCATGTCTCTAAATACTAGTCACCTTTTATATTTACCTATACTTCTTAGCATGGAACTAGGTTGTCATCCCTAATGAATAAAGCTTAGAAGTATATAAGTGGCACTATTATTTTATATGACTAGGCAGAAATATAAATGATATAAAGATATGATCAATTAAGAATAAGAACAATTAAGAACATCTGCAAGCGGACAGATAATTATACCATTGTAGCATTTTACCTAGAGTATTACTAGATTGTCATTTATAATTTTACCATTGGGAAGGTCTAGCTAAACTTCTATCTATAGTATTGATAAACTTTATATTCATGATAAAGAGAGTAAACCAATGTTATGCACTCTTGCTCAATAACAGGGATAATTCACATGATAATATATATATATATGATAAGTAATGATCAGTCATCATAAATAAATCAATTAAGAATAAGAACAATTAAGAACATCTACAAGCGGACAGATAATTATACCATTGTAGCATTTTACCTAGAGTATTACCAGATTGTCATTTATAATTTTACCACTGGGAAGGTCTAGCTAAACTTCTATCTATAGTATTGATAAACTTTATATTCATGATAAAGAGAGTAAACCAATGTTATGCACTCTTGCTCAATAACAGGGATAAGTCACATGATAAAAGATATATATATATATATGATAAGTAATAATCAATCATCATAAATAAATAAGTAGATACACTCCGAGCTCTCTAAGTATTACTAATAACATAATCTAATCAGAATATTAGAGGAATAATTCCTAAGTATTCAAGTTACATGTCAAGCTACTACAACTAATAATCATCGTCAAGTAATACTACCATATGTCCCAACCACAATGGAGCCATGAACAGGAGAAGTTGAGTTCAGAAACCTCTGATATACGAATATATCCTTAACCAGACAATGTTGCTTTACCAATAATCCACTGCACAAGGAGAGGACTATAGAGGACTCAATGGGCCTATAAAAGTCACACCCATGATCTACCACATGACCCTGAACAACTGGAGGCATCCGTAGATATGCAAACCATCTAAGCACCACGCTTACATAATGCATACCACTCATCTTATGGCCAAATAGACGAGCGCTATACGAACATGTGATCGAACTAAATAGCAACCTAACTATACTAGAATTGAAGTAGATAATGAACGATGCATTCAAGAACGTAATAAAAATGAAGAATAATATTGACATTGCAATAATTGTGCAAAGACAGAATTACAATAAGAGCGGAGAACTAGAACATTACCAAAACTCCACGCTCGCCAACGATCGGGAATCCAAGCTAGGTTGACTCAGCTTGACTTCCTCTAGACCTAATCTAACTATGCTAAAGCTATGAACTAGAGGAACTCTGATGATCTAGGGTTTATGGCTCCGGATGAACTGATCTACAAATGACTTGATGCCTTCAAGGGGGTCTGCCCCTGTATTTATACCCCAGTGGGATGCACGCGAGCCGATCAAACCGACTTCACATAGGGCTAGGATTGATCCTCAAGGTCGGTAGAAGAATACTCCAGAAGCTCGTAGAAGGGGAGAGAAGGGGGTGGCCGCCCGGCCACCCCCTGGCCGGTCGGCCCTACCTGGTAGGCACTCGGCCTCTGCTTCGTTCCGATGTCTTCTGGGGTCTTCTATAATATACTAGTATTTATCTCGCAGCGAAATTCCAAAAATTCTTTTAATAATTAGGTATCTCTCTCCACTTATCTGTATAACTCCCTGCAAACATTAAAATTCAACAAAGCTCATGGAATTCATCAGATAACACCCTAGTCTTCTATGTTTTCAAGTATTTTGACCATTCTCTCTTGTTTATTTCACTATATATTGTTGACATTAATGACTGTCAACAGTCAGCAGCATCGCGCCCGCGCCTAGCCGCATCCTCCATCACGGGCATTGTTGTACCCATCTATGGCGTCACCGTTGCACCTGGCTGCGACCCGTCTGCCTTGGGCCCTGCCATCTTTGCCTATGGTGTCATGACCGCACCTGGTTGTGCCACATCCTTCATGGGTGCACCCTACGCGCCCTCCTCCACCTGCTCCCTTGAGGCCACCATCGACAACACCTCTCCAGTCAGCGCTGCGGCCACCCCAGCGCTGCACCCGCTCAGTGAGGCACCAACCGACCCCAAACGTGCTGACTGGAGGGCGAGGGTCTTGGTGCATTTGTAGGGGAGCCTCGCGTCCACTAGCACTACAAAAGGTGTGACTTTAGCCTGTGACAAAATCCAGTCAAAGCAAAGGAACGAAGAAGTTCCTGACTCACCTCGGTGCCACTGGATGGCAATGCTTTGGGGCCAGCCTACCTAACCCCAGCTGTGCCTCATCAGCTCGCTGTAGCTTAGAGCCATCCCTGTGCTCGGAGGGCCCGGATGGCGCGGCGCTGCTGTTGACGATCCTTAAGTATCAAATTTAATTGTCAACTAAACATGGAAAAGGATCAATATGCACTAGACATCTAGAATTAGGGTTTTATCTGACAGAATTCCATGAGTTTTGGTGTTTGTCTATTTCTGCAGGGGGTTATCAGAAAATACGGAGAGAAGGCCCACACGTCGGGTTTACATAGAGATATTAACATGTGCGCTAATTTTCTATCATCTAGAAGACTCCAGAAGACACGTGAACGAACGGGAGGCCGAACGGGGCCCAGCCCAGGGCGCCCGCCCTAGGGTTTAGGGCGGCCGCCCTACTCCCGTGGCCAATCAGCGTCAACTTCGCGGATTATGCTCCACCGACCTAAAGGATCAAGGAAAATCATGCGATTAATGTTGGTTTGATCCGACGGCCCACGATCATTTGAGGGGGCTATATAAGCAGGGCCTCTCCACCCCAGGGGAGGAGGAGAAATCATTATTAGAGGAAGCCATCAAGTTTAGGGTTTAGAAACTCTCTCCCGCAGAGAATTAGATTTAGCTACTCCCAATTCTATCAAGTTTTATAGGATTGATTAGATAGAATTAGAGAAGTAGGGCCTAGCGCTCTGGATTTCGGATCTTCGTCAATAAAGATTGGTATTATTTCATATCTTTCTCTACGACTTTATTCTAATTGCATTATGTCTTTATTTATTATGTTCCTAGTTTGCTCTAGTTCTATAAGTGATATAGTTATGATTGATGATGAGTTCATGCATGATTTTGCAAAGCGCTTAGCTCTTTTCACGTGGGAGTTAAGTGGTAGATCACATGTAGGCGTGGTGCTTAGATGTTATTTACCTGTAAATGTATCCTATTGGCCGGGTCATGTGGTAGTTCACGATGGTGACAGCTTCGTTGATTCTTATATAGTCCACCCTCCGTTGATAGGACAGGCAAAATTTGTATTGCGGAGTAAGTCTTGCTATGTTCTGATTTACTTTAGCAATGTTCCTTATACATGAATGAAGAGTCTTTTGTGCTATATATGATCTTGTAGATGCTTAGAGTAGATTATGACTTAGTAAATAGTAGATACTTAGAATCCATTCTCTTGCTAGTCCGACGTCACCTTACATTTATGTGGAGTAGCTATTTCTAATCGCTGTGTTATTTACCCATGAGCTTATATTTCATTATCTTTATTATTATGGCTTACCCCCTGCCAAAGCAAGTGACTGTGTGACGAGTTTCTCAGTAGTAATCATGTTCTTGCAAGTTTATCTCTAGTCTAAGCCTTGATAGATTTTACCCCTGTTTTCGCTTTCGCCGTTCTCTTAAGCAAAATTATAAATAACGATACCTGGAATACTTATCCTGGTGAAATGCTACAATGAGGTATTTTATCTGTGCGCTTGCGGATAGAGTAGATTATTTTCTAGAGAGCCCTTATGTTTATAAATACCTTAGTACGCTCTAGCACCATGCTAGGGATGACAAACTAGTATTCAAGTGGTGTTAGCTAGTGTCAACAAGCATTTCTGGCGCCGTTGCCGGGGAACGGTAAGGAAAGTTAGGAAGTCGGTCAAGGTTATTCAAATAAAATTTTAGACTAGACTATTGAGAAATAATTGCATAACAGCTACTATATAAATGAGAAATCATAGCAAGGCACCTCTGCTTTGGCAGGTTCACCCTGTTGTTTTCCTATGTTTATATTTTTTACAGGGTATATCAGGATTGACTTTGGTGAATTAAATTCTTCATCATCAGAACCAAAGCAATCAAGGAAGAAGAAGCTAGCTACCAATTGTTGAAGTGATGGCACAGAAGACCTTACAGGAATTTTCTGCCCCAAGTCTTGAGAACATTCTTACTGGTCCAAGATTTGAAGTAGAAGGAGTACCTGAGTTCGAGCTCAAGTCAAACCTCATCAACTTGGTGCAAGCTACACAATTCAGTGGGAAGGCACACGAAGATGCTAGTGCACATTTGCAGAACTTCTTGGAGATTGGAAGCACAATTAGCATCAACGGAGTTGACAAAGACGTCATACTACTTCGCCTCTTTCCATTTTCACTAGAAGGGAAGGCGAGGAAGTGGTTCTACACCAATCAAGCAAACATAAAAAATTAGATGAACCTGTCAGATGCCTTTCTATCAAAGTTTTTCCCTATAGGCAAAACAGCTGCCTTAAGAGGAAATATTGTCAGTTTCCAACAGCAGAAGACAGAAACCATTCCAGAAGCATGGGAGCGTTTTCAAGGATACATATCAGATTGTCCTCACCATGGAATGGCCAAATGGTTACTTATGCAGACCTTTTATCATGGATTAACCCAAAAGTCTCGTGAGTGCCTAGATGCATCTGCTGAAGGATCATTCTTGGAGTTTACAATTGGAAAAGCAGAGACACTTTTGGATAAGATAGCAGAAAACCAAAGCTGGTTCCAAGACAAGACTCAACATTGTCATCAAACTGAAGAAATACCAGAAGAAGTAAAAGCACTATCAACTAAGATGGAAGATTTGCTCCATTGGATTGACCAGAGGGCCAAGTTCAAAGAAGATCAAAGGGCTATAGAGACAGTATACAAATATCAAACCACCTCAAGTCAACCCAATAGCAAAGGTATGAATTCAGGTAATATTCTCAAACAACCTTCATTAAAGGAGATAATTGCTCAACAAACTAAAACTAATGATGAAGTCAAACAAAGGCTAGATACAAATGAATCATTTTTAAAAGATATACACAATAAATGGATTTTCTATTAACTGCCTTTGATGAGCAAAACACTCTTAATATGAGGGTAGAGCTTAAGCTAGCTACTGTCTTGCCTGTTGCCACTAACCTTGAGCAGGTAAAGAACATAACTACTAGAGGAGGGAGATCTACCAGAGATCCCCCACACCCAAGAGAGAAGCAAAGAACACCAGCTCCAGTGCAACCAGCAATGATAGAAGAAGAGAGACCAGTTGAAGCAGAAGATCTGCTACAACCATCAAGAACTGGAGAAATGAGGAAAGATTTTCACGACACCAACTATTTGCCATTTCCCAGAAGAAACAGAGGACTACAGTCGGATGAGCAGTTTGGTAAGTTTGTAGAGGTCATTCAAAAGTTATATGTCAACATACCTCTACTTGATGCCATACAGGTACCCACATATGCGAAGTACATTAGAGATATTCTTAACAAAAAGAGGCCACTGCCCACCACTGAGGTAATCAAGCTGACAGAAGAATGTAGTGCGGCCATCCTCAACCAACCACTAAGGAAGAAGAAAGATCCAGGATGTCCTACCATTGATTGCTCAATCGGAGACCAGCACTTTAACAATGCACTTTGTGATCTCGGAGCAAGTGTCAGTGTGATGCCAGCATCAGTCTACAAGAAGCTTGAACACACAACCCTAGAACCAACATCAATGTGCCTACAACTAGCAGATCAATCAGTTCGACACCCGATGGGCATCGCAGAAAATATCCCAGTCAGAATAAGAGATTTCCTTGTGCCAGCAGACTTTGTGGTACTAGACATGAACCCCGACTCAAAAGTGTCCATCATCCTTGGAAGGCCATTTCTGAGTACCGCCAATGCCCACATTGATGTCAGTAAGGGAGAAATCAAGTTCAGCATAAACGGACAAGAAGAACACTTCACATTCAAGCCCAGACCAGAGAGAGACTCTACAGTGGAGGAGGTTCACGAAGAGAAACCACTGGAGACACCATCTCCAGAGGAAGGCAATTCAGAAATTTAAAAAGATTTGGAGGTCCAGCTTGGGGGACCTAAAATTCCCAAACCCTCGCCGGGAGGTAATTCGGTATTTATCCACATCATTTAATTTTTTGCATAATTAATTCTTGCATTAGTCATACTCATCCATAGCATTATTATAAAAATCAAAAGTCCCATATAAATAATATTTGTGGTGTGTAAAAACCCATAATTATTAATTATTGTGGAGGCACAAAAATATTTTTCCATGATCATTTTTTAGTTTCAATTCTCATAATTTTTCCTGCATTATATTTATTTATAGCAATCTTCTAGAAGCATGACCCACATCCTTTGGTCCCATATGTCATACACTATACCTCACATACATCATAACACATAATTTCACCCACCAACTCATCTCCACTCAACCAGACAACTTCCACCGACCAACCACCACCTATGCAGCATTATTTGGCGTAGGAGTGAAGCATGTGAGGGAGTGAGAAAGTTTCAGCCATAGAGGGCACTCAAGTGGGGCGCCCGCCCTGTTGGCCAGGGCGCCCGCCCTGCCCCCAGCTCCAACTATAAAAGGCCACCTCTCTACCTCATTCTCATCCCACACACATTCCAGAAAACATATGCAAGCTTGAGCTCTCGACTTTCAGAAGAAGTGATCTAGTGGGAGAGTGAGAAGGAGAGTGGAAAGGGAAAGAAAGAGTGGAAGAGAGTTTGGAAAATTTTTGAGATAGAGAGTGAGATCACCTAGTAATTAGTGTTCCCGCTGTTCCAAGCAGAATTAAAAGTTGTTTAGGGGGAAGTGCTGCTAAAATTTATAATTCTCTCGGACGACTAACCCCTGGACGACTGACTTCTCGGACAGCTAACCACTAACATATTTTTCTCACATATTTCCACGAGTTTCTGTTTGTCCCTATTATTCTGCAGGATGTTTAAGAAAGTAAAGAGCGCGGCCAAGTCTCTCAGGAGTGGTACGAGGAGTTCGTCTCGACTCTCCTCACGCCAGTCGGAGATGAGTGTCAATCCGGCACCTCCGCAAGCTCCATCGTCTTCGTCGGGTGCACCAAACAAGGTCCTACTCAAGACAGGAGACCTTGGGCTCAGGAATCGCAGGGAGAAGGAGATTCTCCAGCAATTGAAAAATAAGACATTCATTCACACTCCCACCATCGATTTCGCCTTACTCCAAGAGACAGGTATGGCTGCTGAATTTGACTTAATTTTTCAAATGATAGGATGGACGGACTTTTGGAATATCACTGAGCATGGTTCTCATCTCCTTACTATTGAATTTCTTTGCATGTTACAATATTGTGAGGGGGAATTTCTTTTTGGATGTTCAAGCAGGACATTATGCTGTCCTGGAGAGAGCTGAGTAATCACCTCGGTTTTTCTCCACGGAGCATTCTAGACCTTGACTCCGGCTTGCCCAATTTTGAGAAACATCAGTTTTGGAGAGAAATCTCTAGGGACGAACTCTTTTACCAACCCCGAACCAGCGACATGGAGCATCCTACACTCCGGATGTTCCACAAATGGCTCGGGTACAATCTTTTCTTTCGTGATGACTTGAGAAAGGTGCGTGTGGGAGATCTACAACTCATTTATGCCGCCATAAACAAAATCCAAGTTTCACCTGTTACTCTTTTAGTTGCCCATTGGCTTGGCACACCTACTCTTCAGGGACCTATCGGGTGTACTTCACTCATAACTCGTTTAGCTGTTAGCCTTAAGTTGTTAGAAAATTCATCGTTAGAATTCATTGAGGAACCTAGATTTTATCACGGCTACGACACTTTTAGATACGCACGGATGTTAAAAAGGGAAGCGGGGATAATGTACATGCTGTATGACAACAACACCAAGGTTCGGTTACCTAACCCGGACCTTGGCATATATTCTGTTCGAAATTATTTGATTGAGACTGCAGCACCGGTGAACCGGAGAGCTCCACAGCGCGCGGCATCCGCAAGGATGGCCACCCATCAGGAACATACATGGCAAGGAGCTGATCCCGGGCCAAAAGAGGCAGCACATCTGCACTATAATGATTACAACCCCAGAGTTCTTCGGGACCCATGGGCATGACACGTCCAGCCAGAAGAACCACCACAAGAGACATGGCCGGAGGGACAATATCACCAGTGGGAGAACCCGCCTTTTACAAGAAGGTACTCCACTGACCCATATGGAGCTTCAGGGTCTAGGCCCCAGCCCCAATTTGATACAGGAAGATACTCCGACGCCTCCTACGCCTTCTCAGGGGACTACTACCAAGAGACTGCCGCCTTCTACACCCGCACCGACAACACTCTCCTCGACATCCGCACTATGCAAGCAGAGCACGGAAGACTCCTGGAGGAGCAACAAAAATGGAACCAGGAGCAAGCCACTAGAGTGCAAGCAATAAGGGAAGACACCACAACCTTGAACAACAACGTCATGACCATGCTGTGCTACTTCAATATTGAGTGAAGAGAGCCACGACAACAACCAGCTTGGGGGAGTTCCTCCCCAGTTACCGAGTGAGTTTTAATTGTTTTTCCTATTTACTTTTTAGTTTTTCTTTTTCTGTTTTAGATATTTATATCTTAAAAAAACTTAGAAAACCCAATAAATATTTTCTTTCTTAATTTACTGCATTCCTAAAAAATGAAAACCAAATAAAAAGAGTGTGTAGATAAGTGTGCTTTATTTTCCTGTTTAGTTCAATCTCTAGACATAAATGAAGAAAATCCAAAAATATGTATGATGGAAATGATGAACAGTTGCTCTGTTTACTTACCTTCAAGTGCCTAGCTTTTATATTAGAGTTCTCCCAAGACTTGCTAAAATCTGAAATTTACTATCTGTGGGAAGATGAGCCTAAAACTAAAGTCTAGGTAAAAGATAAGACATGATATAAAGTTTGAGCTGCTGTTTATCTTGTTCTTACAACACTAAGTTCTGGAAATTTATTTTGAAAAAAAACCTACAAATCACATGATGAGTTCCTAGCATAACATTCTTACCACAGCCATACTTGCTATAATTGCTGTATCTTTCGAGTTTCATTGAGCTGTGTAAATCCTTAGGAGCTTTTCATGTGGTTAAATCAAGATACTCACTTGCACACATCTATTACACCAATCATTAAAAATCTGTTAAAAATATTGTTATCACTCACTGTCCCAAAGTATTGTTATTCTCTCTCTCCTAAAAGATCAAATGCAGAAAGAGACATGGGCTATGCAAAAATATGCGAGGAAATAAAAAGGGGCAAGTGCCCGGAACCTCGAAAAAGAAAAGAAAAAGAGTGAGACGAGAGGTAAAAATGGACAAGTGTCCGACAGTAGAATTAAGGGTACAAAGATACCCACCTGAGCGGAAAAAATGGACAAGTGTCCGACAGTAGAATTAGGGGTATTTACTACCCACCTGAAAAAAAAAGAAAAAGAGATAGCCCATGTTCTCTCCCAATAAAAGATCAAGAGAGGAGGAGAGATAGCAATATGAGGAACAGTGAGCAATAAGTTTTATCATCACCATCACTATTATTTACTCCACCACACATGCACATCTTGATTTAATTGTATGTTGAGTTCCTTTGGATCCGCAGTTCGATTAAACATATGTATGGGCTGTTGAAGTGAATCATGTCTAGGAACTCTGAGCTTTATTTTGAAAACTTATGCAAAACTCCAGAACAAAGGTGAGGTATAGACAGGAGGAATAGTGCTTGGCTTAATTATTTTGTCTTTCAATTACCTAAGGCTTAAGTACAGGTGCTAATCCCCAAGACACTTCACTCTAATCTGGGAGAATTTTATATGAAAGCATGTGTGCCTGTCAGGAAAGAAAACATCAAAGCAACTCCTGATCCATCTGAGTTTTAGTTGTTTGCTCAGGGACGAGCAAAGGGTAAGCTTGGGGGAGTTTGTTGACGATCCTTAAGTATCAAATTTAATTGTCAACTAAACATGGAAAAGGATCAATATGCACTAGACATCTAGAATTAGGGTTTTATCTGACAGAATTCCACGAGTTTTGGTGTTTGTCTATTTCTGCAGGGGGTTATCAGAAAATACGGAGAGAAGGCCCACACGTCGAGTTTACATAGAGATATTAACATGTGCGCTAATTTTCTATCATCTAGAAGACTCCAGAAGACACGTGAACGAACGGGAAGCCGAACAGGGCCCAGCCCAGGGCGCCCGCCCTAGGGTTTAGGGCGGCCGCCCTACTCCCGTGGCCAATCAGCGTCAACTTCGCGGATTATGCTCCATCGACCTAAAGGATCAAGGAAAACCGTGCGATTAATGTCGGTTTGATCCGACGGCCCACGATCATTTGAGGGGGCTATATAAGCAGGGCCTCTCCACCCCAGGGGAGGAGGAGAAATCATTATCAGAGGAAGCCATCAAGTTTAGGGTTTAGAAACTCTCTCCCGCAGAGAATTAGATTTAGCTACTCCCAATTCTTTCAAGTTTTATAGGATTGATTAGATAGAATTAGAGAAGTAGGGCCTAGCGCTCTGGATTTCGGATCTTCGTCAATAAAAATTGGTATTATTTCATATCTTTCTCTACGACTTTATTCTAATTGCATTATGTCTTTATTTATTATGTTCCTAGTTTGCTCTAGTTCTATAAGTGATATAGTTATGATTGATGATGAGTTCATGCATGAGTTTGCAAAGCGCTTAGCTCTTTTCACGTGGGAGTTAAGTGGTAGATCACATGTAGGCGTGGTGCTTAGATGTTATTTACCTGCAAATGTATCCTATTGGCCGGGTCGTGTGGTAGTTCGCGATGGTGACAGCTTCATTGATTCTTATATAGTCCACCCTCCGTTGATAGGACAGGCAGAATTTGTATTGCGGAGTAAGTCTTGCTATGTTCTGATTTACTTTAGCAATGTTCCTTATACATGAATGAAGAGTCTTTTGTGCTATATATGATCTTGTAGATGCTTAGAGCAGATTATGACTTAGTAAATAGTAGATACTTAGAATCTATTCTCTTGCTAGTCCGACGTCACCTTACATTTATGTGGAGTAGTCTATTTCTAATCGCTGTGTTATTTACCCATGAGCTTATATTTCATTATCTTTATTATTATGGCTTACCCCCTACCAATGCAAGTGACTGTGTGACGAGTTTCTCAGTAGTAATCATGTTCTTGCAAGTTTATCTCTAGTCTAAGCCTTGATAGATTTTACCCCTGTTTTCGCTTTCGCCGTTCTCTTAAGCAAAATTATAAATAACGATACCTGGAATACTTATCCTGGTGAAATGCTACAGTGAGGTATTTTATCTGTGCGCTTGCGGATAGAGTAGATTATTTTCTAGAGAGCCCTTATGTTTATAAATACCTTAGTACGCTCTAGCACCATGCTAGGGATGACAACCTAGTATTCAAGTGGTGTTAGCTAGTGTCAACAGCTGCCCGTCTCCATCGGCTCTGCGGGCTCAACCTCCCCGATGTGAAATGGGTAGGGTCCTCCTAGGGAGGCATCGCCGCTTGCTGGCGTGTCCTCATCCGCTAAATCCTCCCATGGGATGGGTGACACAGAGTCGTAAGCTCCCTCCTCCTGCTCTTCTTCCTCTTTCTCGTCCTCTTCCTCCTCCGAGCTCTGGCACCACTTACCTCGGTCCAGCCTCGCCTGCTTTATCTGCTACTTCTTCCTATCATCTTTCTCTTTCTTCCTCCTCTCATTCTCGACGCGATTCGCTACCCTCACTTCCATGTCCTCGGACAGCGGCACGGCGACATGCCAAAAGACAAGACCCGACTATGAATCCTAGATTTTAGAGTCAAATCATGGGGTCAGGGGGTCAATAAGGAGGGAAAGGGGGAGGAGGAAACCAAACAGGACTTACAAACTCAACGAAGCCCGCGCCCGGCCGCATCGCGGAGTGTTCGGGGATCAGGAAGATGAAATTGAGATCGTCCAATGCCGCCATATCCCTAGGACACGGCACGGCCTCGGTTGCGTCCTTGATACGTTACATGATCTTGGTGTCGTGGAGAGGCCCCTCGGTGAGCACTATCCAGTCGAGCCACGCGTCAGGCACCATCTCGTATAGCGGGAGGACGTGCTCCATCAGCGGTGCCACCCTCCTCATGTGGTACACCCTGATGACATTGGTCCTGTGGAGACCGTGGTCCTTCAGGAGCGCGATAGCCTTCAAGTGGTCGGAGAGCTTCTTCTTCTCCTTATCGGGGGCCCTCACACCCACAATTGCAATGCCTCCTCGATGAGGTGACCGGTGAACTCCGACAGAGTGGTGGTGTCGTCATTCTTTAGGTAGAACCACTGCGTGTGCCACCCCTTGTTGAATCAGGACAGCTAGAGCGACATATACTCGGAGGACCGGTTGCTTTGTGTAACACCTCGGGTGTTAAGCATGCATTAAGCATTGCAAATCATGAGCATGAGCATCACTTGCATTCATGATTACATGAAATATAAAAGGAAACATTGGTTTGAAACATGTGTAACATAACTTCGAAACATTGATGTTGCAATTGCTTGTTTAAATAGAACTATGCCATGAGTGTGCTTGATTAGGTCAATAAACAAGTTTGTTTGGTAGTGCAAATAATTTAGAAATATTTAGCATGAAATTTGGAGAAAGTTTTGTATTCAAAGTTTTCTCAAATTTTGCTTTTAAAAATAGTTTAGAAAAACAGGATTTTGATTTAAATGAACTTTGAATATTTAATTCAAAATCTAGTTAGAATTTTCGAATGCACCCTAAAGCAAAGTTGTAGAGTTTAAATTTCTAAACAACTTTTGTTTTTGGACCAATTTGTGAAAATGCTTTTTAATTGCTCAAAATGGAGAAAAATGGGGCTGTTTATTTGAAAACAAAAAGAAAAACGATTTTTCCTTCTTTAGTGGGTCGCGCCCCTCCTTTCTGGCCCAGCTGGCCAGGCTGGCCCGGCCCGCTCACCCCGCCCGCCTCCTTCTCGCCCACGCACGTGTGCCGTGCCCTAACCGGCCGTAGAGCTCGGCGGCCGCATGTCCGGACGCCGTCGCCATCGCTCCCCACATGGACGCTGTGGCCCTAGCAGCTGCGTTCGCCTTCACCCGCGTCCTCAGCTCACTCGACCGCACTCAGCTCCACTCTCTCCTCCTCGCGCTGCCTCCCCACGCAGACCCGCTGTAGCCGCGTGTAACACCCCAGGTGTTTGGCTTCCACATTTGCACTTGCATTTCATAAGCACGAACATCATTCACTTCATTCATGCATTTTTTGGCACTACAACATGAGTATGCAATGCACACGATTGTGCTTATTTTATATTGTTGGCTTATGAAATGTGGAGGGTGCAACATGTAGATGTAACACGAGTGTCTCATACATTGAAACATGGCAATGTGGTTAGTGTAGCATGACAAGTTTAATTGTTGCAACAAATGTTTGAAACATATGCAACATGGTATTGAAACATGGGAGGTGAAGTGTTTGTTTTGGTTGTACTAATATGTGTGACACTTGGAAATTTGTGTAACCAATGTGTAGAGTGGTTAATTATGTCCTATAACACCTTAACTACACTTAGGATAATTAGTGAAACAATGTTCATGTTGTCCAAAATGACCAAATTGCCCTCCTAAGTGTGTTGACTGGGTTTTGACCTCTAGAGTGCTTTCGTTTGACTATTTAAAAAGTCCAGCTTAGAGATCTTGCATGGAGGTGCACCCTTAAACAAAGTTGTGGAGAATTGTATAGAGAACAAAAGTTGTAATATGGTCATCTCATGAAAATGATCATAACACCCTCAAAAATGGCCCACAAGTCAGTAGAGGTGGCTGTTTTGGGACTTTGAATTATTGGTTAAGTCCTAACTGAAAAACAGTTGCAAAGTGACCTCCTTGGGAGCACTGTATCTCTTAAACTCAGCCAAACCAGCTCAAGATCCTATTGTCAAACTTGTAGATCTTATGTCCCTCTACAACTTTGCTAACTACGGCTCACACCAGATCGGTCTGGATTAGGTGTAATATGATGCCAAAGTGTCGCTGTCAGTCATCTCTATCGGCTCTGGTTCAGACTTTCAGTCGGACATCGTGGCCGACCGATGCTAGGTTTTGGCCAACGTGTGGCTGCTCACGCGCACGTAGGACGCCACGGCGTCGTTCTTGCATGTCTATTGATGTGAAATACTAAGCCCCGGTCAGGTTTTCCCATTCCCTCACCTCTCTTCCTCGCGGCCACTGCAAGCTCTGCCACCACAAGCTCTGCCACAGCCGCACGCGCTCACCACCGCACCATAGCCTACCAAACCCCGCCAACAGCTCCGCCCTAGACCCTCTACCTCCTCCACCTCTTAGTTAGGCCAATCATGCGGAGGTAAGGGCACATTGCCGTGTCTGTCACCGTCCGCCTTGGACATTTTTCGTCGGAGCACCACCGTTGTCATGGTTGTGCTCCTCTAGCGTCTTGCTGTCTTCAATCTCCGGTGTTTCGTGTCTGCCTTGAGCCACTGATGCTCATGGGGTTGGCCAGTAGGGCCCCGCCGCCGCTAGCTCACTGGAGCCGGCAAGCCCACGGTCATGGGCTGCCATTGCAGTCGCCACCCTCCATAGCCGCTGCACTAGTCCCCTTAGGCTGCACCCCTAGGTTTGCACTGTCGAGGTGAGCACGTCGGTGCACTCAGCCTCGCTGGAGTTGCCATCGGCGGCGAGCTCTCGTCGTCACCTCTCCTCCCCTGTTTCCCCTCTCTCTGGCCTGCGGGCCCCGGTTGTCGGCGCGCGCGCGTAGGAGGCCGAAGCAGGGCCGTGCGGGCCAAGTGGGCCACGTTGGCCAAGCGAGTCGCGTGAGGTAGCGGGCCGCGCTGGCGTTAGCAGGCCGGCCCAGTAGCGATGTAGGATTAGTTTTTTATTTTTCTTTTGTTATTTTCACAGATTTGAATGCCATTTTATAAATTCCATAACTCAAAATTGGTAGATCCATTTGAGGTGATTCCAAGTTTGTTAGGTTCTGTATAAAGTGTAGTATTTAGGAAAAATATAAAATGTATATGTGTTATGAAAATTCTAGAAGAATTAAATAGAAACTTAAAAGGTGTTTTAAAATGGATGCAAACTTGTTAATTTTATAACTTGAGTTCTAGTGCTCAAAAAAATTATGAAATTTGATGAGTGTGCTTTTCTATGTGTATGCTAGCTATGGTAAAAATTCGAATGCTATTGCTTGAGTAGTTTTCAAGTTATGCCTTTGTCATTTTATATTAGGAGGTACTAGAATGATTTTTCATAATTTTTCTATATGTCCAATGATCATGAAAGTTTGTGGACAGTGTCCTGGTACCTTAGGATTTCTAGAAAAAATATTGTTTCTGTTGTTTGATATTTTTCAATAGGATTTCTTAATTATGCTAGAATCAGCCTTGCTGGGTTGTGAATTTTGTGTAGGGAGTTTCTATAGGCAACTTTAGTTCAAATTTTTACAGTAGTCTACTGGTAGTGTATAGAGTCCCCTGTAATTTTTGTAGAATTTTCTGAGCAGTTTGCATATAGGTTTATTTTCCCACTTAATTAATTAATTAAATTAAGAAAGGGATTAAAATAATTGATTTGGGTTGGCATACCTTACTTTCTGGTGGTTTTATGTCATGTGTGAACTAATAGTGCCATTGGTTTGATCAAAAGATTAGTTTAGTACATAAGTAAATATTTAATTTTAGCAATATTAGGTCTTTTGGGACTCTTGGTAGCATTCCTGGGATTATGCTTTGATAAAAGTGTTTTCTGAGAATCTTGTGAATATTAAAGTTGTAGTAAACTTCTTAAACTAGTTTTTGTTAAAATTTGGTGAAATTTGGCCCAGTAGTTTAGGAGTTCTAGTGGTTTGAAGTTGCTGTCCAGAAATGGCTGCTCTCTATTTGGAGAGGATAGATTTCTGGAACTTTAAGAGTTCGACTAGAAAAACTTGGGAATCAAGTCTTGAAGTCTGAAAATAATTTGTAGGGCATTTTATAAGCTTTCCATATTGTCTTATATCATGTCATTTGGAATTGTGGATCCCCAGTTATGGTTGAAAAACCGAGCAGCTGTCTAGAATTCTGTGTTTATTGAAATGAGTTAGGATTGTGATAAACTTAAGTGATGTTGCTCTTGTTGGTTGTTTAGGTGTTAGGTCCTTAACTGAGGAAGAGCAGCTATACATTAGGTTGCATAGACTTGATAAGTACTTCTCTACCTGAGAAGAGATTTGCATGTTTTGTTAAAGTAATTTGAATAGAGCGTTAAGTGTTGCTGCAGTTCACATTGCATTCACCGAGCATGTTGCATTCATTCTTATGCATCCATGAGATTTATCTGTGCATCCATACAACAGGTGTGCCAGAGGGGGTGATGCTTCTGGAATTTGAGGGAGCACATCAGGAGGAGGAGTAGGAGCAGCCAGAGGAGCCTGAGGTACTAGCCGGCGAAGGAGTTCCCGAAGAAGAGCTGCCCGAGTGCCCTGATCATCGTCCCTCTTCCTTTCTGAAAGGCAAGCTCCAGTGCATGCTAACCCAACATTTGGATACTTACCATTTGAGTACTCTTACTTATTTATTGCATTAAGTTGTAGGAGTTGAGTGAAAACACTTATTGCACATATCCTTCCTTGTCCAGAAATTATCATGTAAATCCTATTTACAATCAGGAACGTGGTACATGCTTAGCAATGCTTAGTACGGTAGAAGTCAGGTGATTTACTGTTATCCATGAGCTTTAGGAGAAGGTGGGTCATGGTTGGCTATATTGCTATCGTGGAAGGAACCATGCTTAAAAAATAAATTGAGACCGGGCGGGAGTTCGATAGTGCAACCGCAAGACACTTCACGTCTTGGGTGCGAAGCTATGTCCGTCTAAGTCATTTAAGGACCAATTCGTTGTATGTCCTTGAGTCATGTTTAACACAGTCTAACACTTAGCTGGCCGGATAAGTCATTCCGACCGCGAAGCCGAGTAAATAGTTCAGGTCGGGAATCGAGGGGTCAAGCGCGCATCTTGGAGGAAGTAAGGATGTGCTTGGGGACATTGGCATAAGACCAAGGGGGGTTAGAGTCCCTATCACCTGGTAGAGTGTTGTCTTTGGGGATGCGGCTGTAACAGAACCGCCCAATTATACGAGATTAAGTAAGAAAATCATCCAACGGACGGACAATTTACCAAACTTAAGCCCGTATAACCCGGTAGTCCGTGAAATCTCGACGGATTTCAAACCATTGCACATCACAGCCAAGATCGTAATAAGTTCAGCGATTACCTTCATAAGTTACACAGTAGCTTGCGGCACAAAATACATCGGAGTTTAAACATAGTTATTACAAACCAGTTTCAAATAAAGTAGCGGAAGCATTAGTTCAAAGCACACACACACACGCACGACTTTCCAAAATAAAGTGCCAGCTCGCGATCATCTCCCACAAAAGCATCAGGCGAGGAGTAGTGAGTGACCATTGCCCATGGTCCTAGGCTTCGCCCATCGCAGGGTAGAGACAGTTGATACAATAACCATAGTACATCTGTCCATCTGCAACAAGTGGGAACAAAGCCCTGAGTACGAGAAGGTACTCAGCTAGACTTACCCGACAGAACCAAAACAAAAGACTCCAAGGATCATGATAGGCATTTTGGTGGGATAGCTGACTCATTTGCAAGAAAAGCATTTTTAGCTTAGCAAATCATTTACAAAAAAGCATGTCATGTTTTAATTCTTTATTCTCCTGTCAACTATGTTTGCACTTTATGCTGAAGTAATCATGTAATTAAGCAAGCAAGGATTACCATTGATAATTTACAATAGTTACCATGTCATTTCCTCATAACTATCCAAGTGTTGCATCCATATTACTACGATGAAGTAACTCAAGTCAAGTGTTCACTATCCAGTGAACGATGGCGATTCGAATCGATTATTGACCAGCTGGTAATTTATTCCTCACACAAACCTCACCCACCCGCTAAAGTGAGGTATTGGTCACCGAGTCAACCATTCAGGTAAAGTCGCGAGCTTGCCAGGAACCACATGTACCCGGGGGCCGCCCGACTGCTCTTTGGCCTTATCATCGCGCCCCCGTTTCCTGCCACTACTGCTCCGGTACAGTGCGTTGCGGGCAATCCACTCGGCCCGAATAATCTCCCGGCTTCGCGGTCGAAAGGTACTTTATTCGGCCAGCTAAATGTGAGGCATGCGTTCAACATGACCCGAGGCCCGACATCGGACGGTCCTTAATCGACACAGACGGAAGACACTACAGTCCAGAACCCTGCAAGCTTCCGCCCGGTCTCATATTCATTCCCACACTTAGTTATTCTCACATGACATTTCTTTCACATAAAACCAGGTAATCCCCTATAGCTCGCGGATGACAGGCAATCACCCGACTTCTACCGGTCTAAGCAACTAAGCAAGTATTGACCGTGGACACCAGGGTGACAAGGATCGGGTAAAACAAGGTGGAACAAGGTATAATGCAGCAACGTTTGCAAACAACTCCTAAACTTAATGCATCAGATTAGGTGAAGTTAATAAATAATTCTTTGCAAACCGGGGGAGAAATGCTCCGGGGCTTGCCTCGCTCGAAGGTACTAGGACGATGGTCAGGGCACTCCGGAAGCTCTTCACCGGACTCCTCTTCGGCTTCTGCTGGCTCCGGCTCCGTCACTTCGAGCTGCTCCTCTGCGTCCTCGGGAACAACTGTCGGAACCACTTCCTGCGATCCTGTATGATGCAGAAGTATGAGTGCAACATGCATAGGTGCAATGCGGAAGTGACATGAGATGATGATGATGCGGAATGCATGCGATGAAATGAATGTATTCCGTCATCGGATTATGTGGAACTTATGACTCTTCTACAAGGTAGTCTACGTCATCCAAGAACATGTACTCGGAAACTACCAACACTAGTTTCTACCATGCAAGAGTATTTGAAAATCGAGAGGCTTCAAAGATACACCAAAGTATAATTTTCCAACTAACTTTGCATTAAGAATAAATAGAAACCCTAATTAGTCCTAAGGTTGAACAGCAACACATATTTTAGTAGCTCAGAAAAATCTTATAAAATTACAGTGGGTTACTAATATCAAGAATAGCTTGACATAAAATTTTTACTGCATTTGGATAATTAGAACTTACTATACAAAAATAACAAACTATGGCCTCAAATAGATATTTAAAATACTTTACATTATGAAAAGTATCAAACAACAGATTTAGGAATTTTTCTACTATCTACTACCTAAACAAACACTATGGAAAAATTATCACTTGCATGTTTTATTCAAATTTATTTAAATAACAAAAATAACAAATATTGGTAACAAAAAGCATTTGAACTGCAACTACAAATTTTTATACAGAACACCCAAGATATAAAATTTCCATAGAAAGTACATGACACAAAAAGATTAATAAATTTGGAATCATATTTTTCTGACTTTTCTAGGATTTATTAAGTATTTATCAAGAAAATAGCCATTTTACTATTTAATTATAAACTCTACAGAAAAGTTCATCAAATTTGACATGCAACAATTTTATCTCATAGATCTGGTCCCAAAGAGTCCATAGAAATTTGTTTCATCAAATTTGGAGCTAAAATGAGCAAGTTACAATTTTTCTAAAGCATTTATACATTTTCTGAAAAATCAATTTCAAAAATCCTTTTTAACTCCAGCCGCTGAACTGCTAGACGCACCCGGCGATCTACACACGCGCGTGCACACAAAGACAGACAGGCGGGCCCGCGGGTCAACCGGGTCCCACGCGTCAGCCACTCCGAGCCAAGGAGGGCGCTGACCGCGCGGATCTCGACGACGGCGAGGTCGCCGGCGACGAGGTCACCACCGTCGTGATCCCCAAGACGAGGCGGTCCCGTTGAGACCATTGGCATGACCGGAGGAGCTCGAAATCGAGCTTGCCACCGGCCATGGCGGCTCGGCGGCGCTGCTCACCGGCGGGAGCACTTCTCCGGCCATGGGGCGGCACGGGAGATGGTGTCCGAGCACCGGGAGGAGGAGGCAAACAAGATGCTTGCGCGAGTGAGGGAAAAGAAGAGGCGGAGGCGGGGTTTCCACGGAGCGGAGAACCACGGTGAGCTCGGCCGGAACTCCGGCGAGCGATTGGCGGGGCTGTGGAGCTTACCGCGAGAGATGGAGGTGAGCACGGGGTGCGCCAGAGAGAGGAAGCTCGGGGCGAGATGGAGAGGTCTGCGGTGGCCGGAGCTCGTCGGAACGCGCGCGTCCGGCGAGCGCGTGCGGTGGCGGAGGCGGAAACGGCAGCCGCGCTCGGTGAACAAGCGAGGAGGCAGAGCGGAGGGAGGAATGGCGAGGCGCTGCGCGGGGGGGGGGTTAAGGCGCGGGCGCTCGCGCTAGTGGGGGCGACCGAGCGCCACCCGGCCGCTGTGGCCGGCATGCGGCCGCCACGCGGCGTGCGTGCTCTGCCGGAGCGCCAGCGCGCGCGGGCGAGTGCGCGGGCGGAGGAGGGAGACGGCCGGCTGGGCCGGGCCGGAGGCGGGGCAGCGCGGGAGCGCGCGCGCGATGAGGCGGGCCGACTCTGGCTCTGGGCCGAATCGGTGGCGGCGGCCCGCGAGGGAAGAAAATCAATTTTTGATTTTTGATTTTTGAATTTAAATGCATTTCAAACTTCAAACCAAATTTTGAACAAGAAGAAAGCATTTTATGGATTTGGCCCAAAAATAAAAGTTGCTCAAAATTGAATTCTCTACAACTTTGATTAAGGGGCCATTTCAAAATTCTTAATAGATTTTAAATGACAAAATAAAAGCTAAATTAGGGAGTAGTTTTGAATATTTTTCATAATTATTTTTGAACAAGTTTTTGACCAAATTTGAGCTCCAAAATTTGAACTAAGGTTCCAAGTGATGTAAGAATTATGGTTGCAAGGCTTTTGATATAATGTGATTATCATATTATTATAATCCGTGAAATGTGGCATGTTTAAGCTTTTATTTTAATCGAATTATATCATTATCATACATAATTATAATGATATGAATGCTATGCAATTTGATTGCCATGCAAAAATGCATTGCATAACACCGGAGTGTTACAGCCCTCCCCCCTTATAAAAATCTCGTCCCGAGATTTGGGTTACGAACCATTTATTATAAAAATCTTCATAGGCGTTCTTTAAGTATTCACCCGTTTCCCAAGATGCATCCCCTTCATCGTGATGACTCCATTGTATCTTATATGTTTTCACCACACTGTTTCGAGTAGCCCTTTCCTTGGTATCCAAAACTCGAACTGGCTGCTCACGATACACCAGATCTGACTTCAGTTTTATGCCTCGAGGTTCAATCCGTTCCTCTGGAACGCGCAAACATTTCTTGAGATGTGATATATGAAAAACTGGGAATATAGCACCCATTGACTCCGGTAACTCCAATTTGTAAGCCACAGGACCCTTCCGTTCCAGGATTTTGTAAGGTCCCACAAATCTGGCGGCCAGCTTTCTGCGCACACCAAACCTTTTCTTTTTCATTGGCGTAACTTTTAGATAGACATAGTCGCCAACTTCGAACACAAGCGGTCTCCTTCTCTTATCTGCATAACTTTTCTGACGTGACTGGGCCGCTCTCATATTCTGCTGGATGATATGAACTTTCCTTTCGGCTTCCTCTACGAAGTCAATACCATAATACCTTCTTTCTCCGGGCTCAATCCAGTTTAACGGTGTTCTACACTTTCGGCCATACAGAGCCTCAAAAGGTGCCATCTTGATACTCTCTTGATAGCTGTTATTGTATGAGAACTCTGCTAATGGTAACCATGACTCCCATGAACCTCTGGAAGACAACACACAAGCCCTTAACATATCTTCTAGAACAGCATTAACTCTCTCAGTCTGACCATCGGTTTGAGGATGATAGGCAGTGCTACGAATCAGACTAGTCCCCAAACCTTTGTGCAAGTGCTCCCAAAAGTGAGCAGTGAACTGTGACCCTCTGTCAGACACTATAGTCTTTGGTATGCCATGCAACCTCACAATCTCCGCAATATACTTCTCAGCATATTGAGGTGGTCTATATTCCGTTTTGACAGGCAGAAAGTGGGCTGTCTTAGTAAGACGATCCACAATTACCCAAATGGAATCGTGACCTTTTTGAGTAGTGGGTAAACCCGTGATAAAATCCATACTTATGTCATCCCACTTCCAACTTGGTACTGACAAAGGTTGTAGCATTCCGGCAGGCTTCATGTGAATTGCTTTTACTCTACAACATGTGTCACATCTGGCTACATACGCTGCAATTTCCTTCTTCATTTTGGTCCACCAATAACGAGGTCTTAGTTCTTGATACATTTTACTGCTGCCAGGATGAATAGACAACTTGGAGAGATGAGCTTCATCCAAAATTTTATTCTTAAGCTCTCTATCCTTTGGAACAACAAGACGGTTGTCGAACCACAACACATCCTGCTCATCCACCCTGAAGTGTTTCGAGGGTTCTTCTTGAATCTTCTTTTTGATGTGGAATATCCCCTTGTCTGCTTTCTGACCTTCTATAATCTTACTCTCCAAGGAACAACTGACCTAAATACTTTGTAGCACGGCAGGGTGCATTAGATCGAAACCATCTTCAAGCAAGGGTTGCACATTCAGACAATGTGACTTTCTGCTTAACGCATCAGCTACCACATTGGCTTTCCCAGGGTGATACTGTACATTCAAGTTGTAGTCTTTGATCAGCTCTAACCATCTCCGCTGTCTCATGTTCAATTCTGGTTGGGTGAAAATATACTTGAGACTCTTATGATCGGTGAAAATGTTGCACACGTTACCCAGTAGATAGTGTCTCCAAATCTTTAAGGCATGCACTACAGCGGCAAGCTCAAGATCATGTGTCGGGTAATTGATTTCATGTTTTCTCAACTGCCGGGAGGCATAAGCAATTACTCTTCCTTCTTGCATCAGCACACACCCTAGTCCTGTTTTTGATGCGTCACAGAACACATCAAAAGGTTTCTCGATGTCGGGTTGTGCAAGAACTGGAGCAGTGGTCAACAGTTTCCGCAAGGTATGGAAAGCTGTCTCACACTCCTCTGTCCACGCAAACTTGTGATCTTTCTGTAACAGACTTGTCATAGGCTTGGCAATCTTCGAGAAGTCTGGGATAAAGCGGCGATAGTAACCAGCTAAGCCTAGGAAACTCCTGACTTCTGACACTGTGGTTGGAGTCTTCCAATCCATAACCTCTTGCACTTTACTTGGATCTACAGAAACTCCATTCTCAGATAGAATATGACCGAGGAAAGGAACTTTCTTCAACCAAAATTCACATTTGCTGAACTTAGCATATAACTTATGATCTCTCAACCTGGTCAAGACAATTCTCAGATGCTCTTCATGCTCTTTCTCGTTTTCAGAGTATACTAGAATGTCATCAATGAAGACAACTACAAACTTATCCAACTCCGGCATGAAAACCGTATTCATCAGATACATAAAATATGCAGGAGCATTTGTTAGTCCAAATGACATAACAAGATACTCGTACAACCCGTATCTGGTAGAAAAGGCGGTTTTCGGAACATCTTGAGGTCTAATCTTTATCTGATGATACCCAGACCTTAAGTCTATCTTGGAGAACACTCTGGCTTTAGCTAACTGATCAAACAGAACATCAATATGAGGCAAGGGATATTTATTCTTGATGGTTACAGCGTTAAGAGGTCGGTAATCCACACACATCCTGAGAGTACCCTCTTTCTTTTTCTTTACAAACAAGGCAGGACATCCCCATTCAGACTTACTTGGGCGAATAAACCCCTTTTTTAATAACTCTTTCAACTGTTTCTTCAACTCAGCTAATTCATCCGGAGGCATCCGATAAGGTCTCCTTGAAATCGGAGCCGTCCCGGGGATCAACTCGATTCCGAACTCAACATCTCTATCTGGAGGAAGGCCAGGCAACTCGTCTGGAAACACATCCGGGAACTCACATACTACTGGGATCTGATGGATAGGAGTAACTTCCATGGCACAGGTCACACTCACAAGATCTGTTCTTTTAGGCAATGGTACCTGAAAAGTACCCTCTGCCTGGGGATCTTTAAGGGTAAGCATCCGACTGCTTGTATCTATGACTGCTTCCCAGTCTTTCATCCAGTTCATTCCTATTATTACATCCAAAACTAGTCCAGGCATAACTACCAGGTTCACTCTGAACTTCCGACTACCTAACTCAAGGGTTGCCCCTCTAACCATCTTATTGGTTAACACATCAGCTCCTGCTGAACTTATGCGATAACCATAACTCAATTCTGTGCATAGTTGTTCATGCTTCCGTGCAAATGCTTGACTCATAAAAGAATGCGAAGATCCAGAATCAAAAAGAACAACTGCAGGGTGATGGTTCACAAGAAACTTACCAGCAGTTACAGGCTCTCCCTCAGGAACTTCATCAATTGCGGTGTGGTGTACACGAGCATTGTAAGTTTGTTGCTTCTTTTTAGGCGGATAAGGGCAGAACTTGGAAAAGTGGCCTGGCTGACCACAGTTGTAGCAGGGCCCTTTCACTGTACCAGCAGACCCTATAGCTCCCTTGGAGTTGCTCTGTTCTGCAGCTGCGTTGGTCTTTGTTGGCGGCACTGCCATCTTGTACGGTTTCTGTGGCCCCTTGTAGTTCTGGGTTTTATGCTGCGGCGGCCTGAACCTCGCACCAGGTGCGGACGGACGATAAGATGAACGGTTGGCAGGGACAACTCTGGACTGGGATGGTCCTGACTCGAACACTCTCTTGCGGTTCTTGGATGCGGTGTAAGCATTATTGTTCTTCTCTTGCTTCAAACAGTCACTGATAAAGTCGTTGAATCGGTTGCGGGTATTGGTACCCACATGCTTCATCATCTTCGGACTCAACCCTCTCTTGAAACTAGCAATCTTCTTTGCATCTGTGTCAACCATGTCTGGAGCATAGCGGCACAAATTATTAAAGGCATGCAGATACTGTGTCACCGTCTTGGTACCCTGATTCAAGGCTAAAAACTCTCCAAGCTTCATCTCAACCAACCCTGGGGGAATATAAACTCCCTTAAAAGCTTCAGTGAAATCCCTCCAAGAGATCTGGGCATTAGGAGGAAAAGTACTGCGGTGATGCTTCCACCACATTCCTGCTGGTCCTTGTAACTGATGTGCAGCATACTCTACTTTCAGAACTTCTGTCATCCTTAACACACGGAACTTATCTTCCATAGTGTTAATCCATTCTTCGGCATCAAGTGGCTCTGCTGCTTCTTTAAAAATAGGTGGCCTCGTATCCATGAAATCCTTGAAACTGCTGTACTGGTTCACTCCATGGCCACCACCTTGATTATTTCCTCTTTGAACATTTTCCGCGATGGTACGCAGAAAGTCTTCCATATTCCTCTGTGATTGTTCAGTACTGCGTTGACTTCCAAGAAACTGTGTGAAGAACATTTCTGCGGTAAGCGGCGGAGGAGGGGGCAAATGTGGTTCTGGACGTGGTTCCTGGTGGTTGACATTGTTGGCACCACTTCCACCAGCTCCTGCACCATTGCCACCAGTCTCAGCGGCTTCATACGTAGCACGACGAGTGTTGGCCATCTGCATATTTCAGCAACAAGCACAATTGAGTGAAGTTGTAAAATTATGTCCGAATGAACAATTATGCCATACTGAATTCATTGGAGAGAACAAGTCATACAAGAAAACAGAGGCGCAATAATTTCATTCCAATTAAACAACAGCACCAATTCAGTTACTTCAAATGCAACATCACGTTCCATACAACCACGTTGCCAGCATACATACACTGGACTTTTATGCGTTCGGGTATCGCATACACAACCAAACTCCAAAGATCGTCAGTCTCAAGGTCGAACAGGATACATCATGATACATGAAAACCAAAAGAAGGCCATCGCGTCAAGCCTAGCTACTAACGCAGGACACTATCCTACTCCTCGGGGCCATCGTCGATGTCGGAGGCGTTGCCCTCGCTACCCTCAGCTGCAGCGTCGTCGTCGATGTCCATCTGAGCGGCGTTCGGAGGAGCATACGGGCCCATCCCGTTGTAGAGGGCATGGAACTCTTCATGCAAGTTGGCATTGTACTCTTCTAGCTCCTCGACCCTCTGCCTCAGAAGGTCTCTCTCGTTCCAGGCTTCATTCCTTTCCTGTACTAGCTGCTCCAACAGGCGATCTGCATTCCTGTTGGCCTGAGTCAGCCTCTGCACCTGCTGCAAGGAACTCTCGCCTCTCTCGAGAGCTCGGTCCCGCTGTAAGCTCATATCAGCCAACTGCTCCTGCAAGCTAGCTATGGCACGCGCTTGCTTTTTCTTCTGCTTCCTTGCTTCAAGCCGATCATCACCACGTAGGCCAGTCAAGGTCCAATAGGTATTCTCCAGACCTTGGTATGCTCTGATGGCTGCATACATGGCACTCATGGTGTGATTGTCGCTAGCCCGTCCTTCACTGGGGCCTCTAACCAGGGCACTTCCTTGCGGCTGTACCCAAATGGCGTCGCGAGGATCATCTCTCGGGAAGGTACCGGCCAAAGCTGCTGCTAACTCATTGGGAAATCTGCTCATGATGTCTCGGATGACGCGAAAAGCTGCGCCCTCTGCACCCTCGACTGGAGTGCGTCCTTCGAACTCCAGATGCCAACCATCCCATTCTGGCGCATCACCAAGAGCAGGGACGGTGATCTCTACCACAGCAAGTCCATCTTCAGCTAGCTGGCTCTCGCTCCAAGAGTAAACTGGCTCTTGTCCCTCCGGGTACCCCACATCATGGAGCACTCTCCAAAGCAAGGTGGGCATGCCAAACTCGCTTAGAAAAGTGTCCGTGTTGCGGTGCTCCCGCGGGGCTAGCTGACGACGGGGTGCTCTTCCTCCAGTGGACTTGCGGGCAGTTTGCTTCGTGCGGGCCATCTGTAGCACAAGTTTTAAATTACCCGGTGAGAACATATTTTAGTTGAGGTCACTTTTATCAAAATGGGATAATCCTTTTATAAGGGGAGGGATGCATGCCATGAATGGAATGCACAAACAATATGATGCATGCACGAGTCTTACGTTCTCACAAACTTATGAAAAAGCATCTAACGGTGAATTCGGTGGCATACAACGATCTCTCATATACGTAACTAATTCGGTCTACACGATACGCTGTTATGTACCTGCAGAAAACTCATTTCAGCCCATTTCCCCATGAATGCATGAAAGCAGTAAATCTACCTACACGCTTCACACGAATCCCCAGATGCGTGTACAACGGTAGTGACTACCCAAACACATCGTCCTATTGACGGCATCGCCTCAACGGACAGAACACCCACACATGCGACACTTTTATAAAAACATGTGTAAAACATGTAATTATCCAAGTATCATATAAGCACTTTCCCTAGATCGGCGATGTATCCGATCATGCTCTCACAACTCACACTTACCGAAGCGTAGAGGTAACTGATCCATACATTACCACTCAATTAAGTGGCACTCATACAATAGCACGCCGTATGAGCAACGAAAAAGAAATATGGTGCAGAACCCCAAGTTAGTACTTAAATAGCCACCTAGAGTCCTTAACTGGGCATACAGGATATGACCACTGGCACACTTTTTAGTTTCAAAATCACACTTTTTAAGCAGGGTTTTGGTTTAAATACACTTATGAACAGTAATTACGCTAAACCATGCTCCGATGCCAGCTGTAACAGAACCGCCCAATTATACGAGATTAAGTAAGAAAATCATCCAACGGACGGACAATTTACCAACTTAAGCCCGTATAACCCGGTAGTCCGTGAAATCTCGACGGATTTCAAACCATTGCACATCACAGCCAAGATCGTAATAAGTTCAGCGATTACCTTCATAAGTTACACAGTAGCTTGCGGCACAAAATACATCGGAGTTTAAACATAGTTATTACAAACCAGTTTCAAATAAAGTAGCGGAAGCATTAGTTCAAAGCACACACACACACACGCACGACTTTCCAAAATAAAGTGCCAGCTCGCGATCATCTCCCACAAAAGCATCAGGCGAGGAGTAGTGAGTGACCATTGCCCATGGTCCTAGGGCTTCGCCCATCGCAGGGTAGAGACAGTTGATACAATAACCATAGTACATCTGTCCATCTGCAACAAGTGGGAACAAAGCCCTGAGTACGAGAAGGTACTCAGCTAGACTTACCCGACAGAACCAAAACAAAAGACTCCAAGGATCATGATAGGCATTTTGGTGGGATAGCTGACTCATTTGCAAGAAAAGCATTTTTAGCTTAGCAAATCATTT